>RZIO01000004.1:887392-898090 GCA_004338095.1 Gloeostereum incarnatum
CCTTTTCCACAAGGAGCTTCTTCGCTTTTCCTCTCGCTTTCTGCTCCAACTCTTCCTCAAAGAGCTGGCCCACAGAGCCCTCTGGGGTCCAGCACTCTTCTCGACCTTCTCCCGGATACGCTTGAGCTGGCTATGGAATCGATTCTGAACCCGGTGCTCCTCGCAGCGCTTGTAAATGTAAGTGCCAGGAAGGATCTTGTGACAATGCGATACGGTGCACATTCTAGCGGGAAGCACAGCCGGATTGACCAAACTAGCTGGAGAGACCGCCAGCGCATTAGGAGAGACCATGGAAGTAACCAAAGCAGCTGTAAGGGAAGGAGGCAAAGAGACCTGCTCGTCAAGAATAGAGAGCTCCCATGCACGTAATTCATCTGGGTTGTCGCCAAGGGGCTTGCAGGCTGAGTGTCAGGAGATGGCTATAATTTGAGAAGGCAACGCACGGGAAGTCCCTGAGCTTTTCGTTTCTCCTCCTCTGCGAGGCGAAGATCTTCAAGCTCTTTATCGAACGCTATACGTTCGGCTTTCCACTTGGCACGCTTGGTGATGCCGTAGCCGCGATAGCGGTCGCGACAGGGCTCGCACATCTTGTACGAGTACGATGCTACACACGTGTCTCAGTGACCGGTCGAGGTTTAGCGGCACATCGCTCACCTGCTATGACGGCCTTGCATCCTTTAACGGAACAAAAGCGAGGAGGGGCGTCAGGATCGTGGGCTGAAGTTCCTCTAGCTTGATGCTCTCCTTCGGAGAGTGTCTGGTGATCCTGAGTGGTAGTCTGGCTACCAGAAGAGGAAGGAGCAGAGTCAGGGTCAGGGTCAGGTGGCTCCGGAATCGGCGGTGATTCTGTGGGTGCGGACGTGACATGTCTGTAGTAGCTCAAAGGGCTGACGGTCTGGGGTGGCGAGTTTCGAAGGATAAGGGCTCCTGCAAGTTCAGAGGTAGTAGTCAAGTGAGACCTGAATAGCCTCGGATCAAGTGTCCTGGAGTCCCAGTTGGACTCAAGCACCGGTGGGGGGATAGCAGGAGAGACAGCCCCCGAGTCAGGGATAACGGTAGCAGGTGGTTCAGGCGTAGGCTCAGGCTCAGGATACACTGGGTCCGGGTCTGGAGATTCATGATGTGCTTGGGCAGGTGTCTCGCTTTGGCTTTCCGGCGCCGTCTAGTACGAAAGAAGATTAGGACTATCTGAGTGATACCACGCGTGTGACACTCACCTCGTTCTTTCCAGCGCTGGGATCTGGCATCCAAGCCGTAGAACCGGGTATTTGTTCGACAGTCCTGATAGTCTGTCCAGTCAATGCGGCTTTTTCCATTTTCCGTCGTGCTCTCTTTGTAGTCGCGTATATTCTGTGCTTTCCTCGACAGCGCTCGCACATCTTCGTCGCTGAAGTTGGCTCGAGAATCGAATGACAGCCACGGACGGAACATCTTCGAACATCTCTGCCATTCTCAGTGGTCTGCTCATTGCTGGACGGCGCCGTCGTCGTCGTCGGTGGTCGCGGAGGAGGATGTTCCTGCTGGTGGTTCGGAAATGAATAGATGGGTGGCGTCGAGTAGTATACACCAGACCCTGGAAAGCTCATTACATAGATAGGCGCTGCCAAACTAAAAACCAGACTCGTAGGGTGATGTCAACATTCAACGCCTTCAGGCTCCGATCTAAATCGGCATATCGGCCCCCGAAAGGTTATGTGGCGTCACTATTTACCAAGGCTCTCCCCAGGCCGCCTCGTTGTATACTACTAAACCGTTCCAGTTATTCAGGTCCCACCGCAACTCTCCTCACCACACGCCTCAAGAAAGATACCCGATTCGCGTACAACGACTCATGATGATGATGAATGGAGGCGCTCGATGAAGTGTCTTCCACTTCGGCCAACGTACGGAGACGTCTGGCAAGCATCATTTTCATTCCAAGCTTGAGCCCGTCCAAAGGGATGAACCAGATGATGTTCTGGAAGCAAGCTCAATGCATCAAAAGAAGAGAAAAACGATAGCTGCCCTACCCAGACCAGACTATGCCAATCCACCCTCCGGAAACGTGGTGGACGCGGGCAAAGCTCCGATCTGCATACGCCGCAATGATGGAAGCTATGAGCTGAACGACCGCGAACGCGCCGAGCGACCCGTAGGATGGGCGCTCCGTAAAGGAAACTCCATGCAATCGGGTGACGAAAATGAGAGCCTGAGAGATAACCGCAACTTGGAGGTAGACTACCATATGAAGCTTGGGATCGTTGGATGATATTGGCGGAGATGTGTCAAGGTTAACGCCAAACGTGTCTTGGAAGAAGGTCGTTTCTTTGATGACCACAACAAGAGATACCCTACATTACGAAGTTAGATGAGACCAGAGAAAACAGAGAAGCTGCCTACGTTGACATGGCAAGATACAAACCATAAGCAACAGCACAGATGAATATTTCCGTCAAGTCCCAAGTGTCCGGAACGATCGAAGGATAGACTCTATCCACATGATGGTTCCGTCATTCAAAAGTGCAATGACCAGCACCATAAATGGAGGGAATCAAACTGATATGCAAATGTGCCTTTGGTCTTCTTCCCGGTCGCTTCCACCCGATACGTAGCCTCAGTGCGTGCACCGACGTGATTAAATGGCTTGAAATTTAGCACTGTTATCCCTGCCCTAGCCTGAATCACGCCTCCTACAGCCTGGATAATCGCTGTATCGATGGCATCGGAATTCCCTGTCTGCGAAGCGTAGGCTGCGAGGAGAATAATGTTGTCCACAGTCAGAGAGCCATAGACACGTGTGTTATCTCGGTCAACAGTGGTTATGTTGGTAGTGAGTGTACCCGTCTTGTCAGTGCACAAAAATGACACGCCCGCTAGATCTTCAAATCGCTGTGATGCGAGTGACGATTGCCTTGTGCTTCGCCAGCTGTCGAGCACCGACTGTGAGGGTGCCGGAAAGAAAGGTAGGCATAGCGACGGGGACCCCGCCAATTAAGAGGACGAGGATGTTATCGAGGCCACGACGGTAGCTGTAGTGAGATTTGGGATAAAGGATGACGAGTTCGAGGAGTACAAACACGCCTGTGGCAGCCAGGCAGAAGGACCCAATCTGGGCCAAGACCTTCTGGACATGTCTTGTGCTGTCTTCGTCCTCTCCAACGAGAGAAAGTGCACGACCAAAGAATGTGTTAGGCCCAGTGGAAATCATGACGGCTTCAACTTCTCCCTGGGCAACTGTAGAACTCCTGCAGTAGAAATATGAGGAGAAACCGACGAACCAAAAGTGAAGACCTACGAGAACGCTGAGTCCCCTGTGACCTTTGTTTGAGGAAGCGCTTCGCCAATAAGAGCAGATTGGCCGGTTGAAGCGTTTACAGCATCCGCCAAGCGACAATCTGCTGACACGACATCACCGATTTTGAAAGCGACCATATCCCCCGGCACAAGTTCGGCGGAATCGACTTTAACCCACACACACCCATCACGCTTAACCCTAGCTTTCGGTGATAGCGAATTTATGAGATGCTTCATTGCGTTCCCAGCGTCCCGCTCCTGATAGAATCCGATAGAAGAGTTGACGAGGAGAAGCACAACAATCCCCAGGAAGTGTTGCCAATCCGGTCTTCTTCCTCCACCGTTTGATAAGGCCCACGACAACGGATTCCACATGAAACTTAGGACCTGAGGCAGTTGTTAGAAAGCCAAACGAAGACTCGGAAGAACCGAACGAGGGCTCACCTCAAGCAGCGGAGATTCTCGCTTGGGTTCCTGTGTATTGTATCCAAATATTTTTAACCTCCTACGAGCTTCTTCACTGCTGAGACCCTTCTCGTCACACTGCAGGATCTTGAAGACATCGTCCAGAGCTATGGTTTGGAGGTCGACCTTTTCTTGATCGTACAGATCCTCTGCGGTTAGCTGGATCTACAAGAACAGATCAACCTGGTTGTCTAACTGCCGTAAAACAATGTACTCACCAACGACATGTCCACATGAGAGTCTTTAGCCCACAACATTAGCCGGATAGGAGGCAGAAGAACAAGGCGGTGCACATACGCGCTGGAGGATACTCAGTCGGCAGGAGTTCCACTGGGACATCATTGGAGTGGACAGCGTTCATGAATGTTCAATAGGCTAACAGACGTGATAAGGCAGAGAGAGACGTAAAGGAGTGCCTCTTCTCAATCATGTTTAGACCTCCCCGGGGGAGCGTGAAGCCCGACAAAAGGCTGTCACCTGAGAATATGAGTGTTTTTCGCCTAGCGCCTTTATGCTGTTCGAAGCAACTCCGGAGAAGTACATGAGCGGATATGAGCTCGGAATGGACTGGAGATTCTGCAGATTTCAGACTTCGGTTGTAGTGGTACCGCATACGTAGAAGTTTGATGGAAAATCGGTGACAGACGATGATTTCTAGTTATGGGTCCGTATTTTGCCACGTGTTGGCAGTATGGAAAATTTGATGAACGGCTGGTCATTGATCTCCTACCGTCATGAACGGCCCAGGACCGAGCGGCTCAGGCCTTACGGCGGCCTCATTCGACGCCTTCAACAACCGCCTGCAAGCGTCAGCTCTGAAAGCTACCCGAAATGCCGCTCTATTACCTGCAGATGTCACGTTCTATCGATCCATGGACTCTGACTTTTCGCGAGAATTGGAGTCCCTCTCGGCGAGAGCTCTGTCACTGACGAACCGCATTTTATCCCTTGTCACTACCAGCGATCACACTGGAAAAGGGAAGGCGAGAGTTCGGGACCAGGACGATCTAGTGGATAACTTTCATTCTCTCGTTGTAGACCCGATGGACCAACTATTGGAAAGAACGGTGCGTTGACTGCGTCCTACTTTGAGAAAGTATTTCTAAGTAGAGGAACATCCAGGACAGCTGTTTAGATCACTATCTCGGCCGATCCAAACCCCCAGCGATTGCAGTTAACCCTACCGCACCAAGTACCGCTAAGGTTTGGGACTCTTCCCATCTTCCTTATAGCATATGCATTTACTTTAAGACTCAGAGAACCAACATTCCTTCAGGAAAGCTAGACCCGAAACTCCAGCACGCCTCTCATTTATCCAAACCCCAACTTACATTCAAGACCAAACCAGACAACTCCGACTCCCCGTGGTACCCTCGATTGCGTCACAAATACAACGCAAAGGTGCCTTTAGGATACCAGTTTCAAGAGGCCGATCTGGGGGACTCGTTTACTGAACTCCCGTATGATCTCTTCCTCTTTGAAATCGAGATGGCAACGCTGAATCCATTTCGGCAGAAAATCATCCTTACTTGTACGAAATCAAACACATATCCTACCCTCCACGAATGTTCGTTTCCGTCGACCCCATACCTGTTCAGTCCTTTGAGTCTACCCCTCTCCATCGAATCAACACACCCGGTCAGTTCGAGGCAATGTTAGACAAACTGCGCAGGGTCAAAGAGATTGCTGTTGATCTTGAGCATCACAATTACCGGACCTATAACGGATTTCTCTGTCTGATGCAGATCAGTACTAGGGAAGAAGACTTCATTGTTGATCTTCTCCTCCTACGAGAGCAAATGGAGGCCCTCAATGAAATTCTCACCAATTCGCAGATTGTTAAGGTCAGTCCTCCAACTCTCTCTAACGTGATAGCTCACGTGTGTTTAGGTCTTCCACGGCGCTGAAAGTGACATAATATGGCTTCAGCAGGACTTTAATCTTTACGTCGTCAATTTGTTTGACACCTATCACGCCTCCAAGCTTCTAGGCACGCTTCTTCAAATTCATTAAGTATCTAGCCTCTCACTAATCAGGCATTTATGTTCAGATTTCCCTCGTCACGGACTAGCACATCTACTAGAAATGTATTGTGATTATATACCTGACAAACGCTACCAACTAGCGGACTGGCGAATACGGTTCGCCGACTCTACTTCGTTGCTGAGCTTGTCATGCTAAACACTTTCCAGTCCATTACCGGAAGAAATGGCTGCAATACGCTCGTTCCGACACACACTTCCTTCTTTTCATTTATGATAACCTACGCAATGCTCTTCTTGACCGTGCACAGTCATCGAACAGCAGGAGTCCACCTTCTCGCTCATCCCCCAATGTTTCTCTCATGCGAGAAGTGCTGAGACGTTCTGAGGAGACGGCCTTGCGTGTTCACTCCAAAGAGCCTTACGATTTCGCTGGTGGATCGGGCAACGGGGATGGGACACCTTGGCGAAGAAGTGGAATAAGCCTATGTTTTATGCAAATACACCTTTGACGGGCATCCCGGCAATGCAGAGGGAGGTCTTCAAGAGCATCCATGCCTGGAGAGATGTGGTTGCCCGAGATGAGGATGAGAGTCCAAGGTTCGCCGGAATACATGTTATTTATTGCATTACACTGATGGTGATCTTCAGATATGTGTTACCAAATCATCACCTCTTTCCCCTGGCGGAGCAGCCGCCGGCAGAGATGGCTGCACTGCTTAGGATGTTCCAGACAGTGCCTGTAGTGGTACGCAAGCGCGCGAAGGAGCTACTAGAGGTTATTCGGACCTGCGTACGCACTCATCTTCCTCCGCCAACTCTGGTCGCAGCACCGGCACCAGTGCCTATGTTCCAAAATGGCCCCGCGCCAGCAGCAACCACGGTTGCTCCGTCCCCAGGACCGTCGTCGTCGTTATGGTCTCGAGGTAATATCATCTGACGGAAGGAACAACTCGTGAATCTGAACGCAATGATTACAGGGACACAACGTTTGGCTCGAGCGGGATCATCCTCGCTCTTCGGATCCACCGCCCAAGTCCTGCCGGCCCCCTAAGAGTTTGTCGACTATCAAAACTCCGACTAGTTCTTTGTTTGGTAGTAAACCGGTCAACCCCACACACACGGTAGTATTGGTGTTCCCATCTACTAAGCAGTCAAATCTAATAGCAATATCCGTACAGTCCAATCACTTCCAGGATGTAGTCACGAAGATACATGGCTCGCTGGTGGTTGCTCCCTCCGCCCCCAAGGTATGTTCGCCATATATATGTGTGTGCCTTATACGACCTAGTGAGATGCGGCTTTTGTAGAATATTCAACCACAGATTTTCACGGAAACTGCGACTGAAACTACAACGACGACAGCACTGGAAATGCAGCCCGAAATGCCATTCGTCCCTGCATCACAGAGGAAAGGCAAGGCTGTAGCCGTCGCCAAGAGGGATACCGTCGTCGTCGTAGGTCAGAAGAAGCGGAAGAGAACCAAATCTCAAGGAGAGAGCTTGGCCAAGAAGGACAAGTCCAACCCAGCATCTCAAGAACCCTTTGACTTCGATACCACTCCGAACCTGCTAGACGACGTTCAGGATCCGGTGGAACATCCACAGATGAAACGGAAGGCGAAGGGTGTTAAGGGTGCGTTTCTATTTTCTTTTGGTTCAGTCGCCTTATGAATCTCTGCCTGTACAGGTGCCTCTTTCTACGGCGATTTCCCCGCACCTCCGAAGGCTCATAGTGAGTTGAGGAGTGGGAACAAGTCTATGTCCTTTAAAAAATGAGAATATAACCTTTTACATAATATGAGAATACAATTTTTCTAATGTGTACATAGTCATATTGTCAATGAAATCCAGCCTCCATGCCCGATCTATGCTTCTCGTCGTAGGGGAGTGAGGAGTATGGGGGTAAAACGATATAGATTGTTTTGTCGCCATGGCTCTCTCGCACGGACTCCCAAAAAGGACGGACGCGCTCAAGCCCCGGCGCCGCACTTACGGCAGCGATGAACTCGGCCGTTCGTGGCAGGGCAAAGTCGTACAGTTCCCAGAGTTTGATGCGAAGCGGACTTGCTTGTCGCGTTTGGTAGTGAGGGCAGTTTTTGAACAAGTTTGCCGAGAGGGAGAGGGTCGGGGGTGGCCATAGACATATTGACGCAAGAGGTGAACATCAAGTGGGCCCCATGTGGAGCAATTGCCATTCCGCATGTCGAGTAAGCGTAGGGCATGATAGTGCATATGATACTGGAGAACACCCGGCCAGGCGTACTGCTGGTTGAGGTCGATGAGGTGCTTCAGGTACTGGGATGTGCCATGACGGATGTGGTGAGCGGCGAGGTGGTTCTTCGAGGTGGATGCGAATGCTTCAAGGACACTAAAGTAGTCCAGGAGCGGAAGCTGCAATGTGTCGAGGGAGGGGTAGTCCGCCACCTTCAGCTTGGTTCGAATTCGCCTGAAGCTTCCGGTTGAGCTTGAATAAGTCCATTGGGTGGATTGAGTGGCGTGCGATTTCCAGCAGCATGGTGTCGGGAAGAAATGGATAGAGATCAAAAAGAGACTGGCCAGTTGCAGCCGGTATCGATGAAACACAGGGAGGCAAGGCTGGTGCCGCTGCAGAAGCGCCTTTCGCAATATCCATTAGGTCGCGAAGGATATCCTAGGGTATCGTAATAAACGGAACAGAGGCATGGGGACCTGTGCCCGCCGAAGATGGTCCAGTCGGTGTCATGGGAGGCGGTGAGAATGGCGTGCGCCGAGTTCGTTGGCAGTCGAAAGTATTTATCTATATCCTATAAAGAAAGAAGACAAGAAGAGCACACAAGGAGCCATGAGTTGGCAGTCGCCTTGTATACGACGTCCTGAGGGTGTCTGGTGGTGGTGGTGGATTGTGATAGACGCACGTGGCCTTCGTGTGGCGTAACATACGCGGTCTTCCCTACACTCACAGTGTAACAATGGCCCCCACCTGAAAGAGACGAGAACAACTTTATGACGCTAGCGACCACCAAGTCCCTCCTCTCTCTCATACGCAAGCACGTTTCTCGTAAATCGGTGCCCTTTTTACCATGCATTGTGTAGTGCTACTCACCATCTGGTTCGCGTAGTCTGAGGCCGGATGCCGGCTCCTAATCGACGTGGTCATGCTACGGCTGGCGTCCGTACTCAGCGATGAGAACGAGAATCTTCACATTATTCCCAAATACACCATCACAAAGATCGCCCTGAATAGCGAACAGTCGTTTGGTGGGATTGTCGACTACCTCGATCTGTTATAGTTGATCCCTGCTTAATTATTGATGTGCTAGATATTTTTTTTGAACGACCCTCTTGGAGCGCTCAATCGTGAAGACCTGGTGCAGATAGGGTCATCGAATATCTTCGAGGCAAAGACCCTGCCTACGCTGATGGCCGGTGTGGCGCAAGTTGTTATAGCGGCTGCAACTATGTGCCGCCAAACCAAGTGCGTCAAGAGTACTTCTCGTTGATATTATTTAACTTCGAATACACCTGCAGGAAAGAACGCACGAGGGGAGCCATCACCTGCGGTGATCACTGGATTTTCTTTGCATACAAGGCGCCCATTGAAGACGGAAATAACACTCGCAAAGCGAAACTGGCACGCACACCGATCCTTCAGGTTGGCCATAATGAGGAGAATCTAGACCTAATCCTTGGGATTCTCATTGACTGGGTGCGTCGTAGGATTCTCTGGCTTATCTAGAAACCAAAACCTCACTATTTGTGGCAGATCGAGAATGCAAACATGTTTGACACGCAGAAGTACTTTGAAGTCCTTTAGTGGGGTGTGTGTGTATGTGTTCGAACCGTTTGAGAAGTAAAGACAAGACAGTAGTGGAATAACCGACATAAATGTAGTTACGCAAGTGACCTAACGAAAATATTGATGGATGAGTTATCCCTGTATTGGTGTGCATACAAATTCCCCAGAAGTTGAAGCTGTAGACAAAACTTCAGCATGCAAGAAGTAAAACAAATAACGAATGTGTCGACAACACACAGTTTGTGGCGGCTGAGGCGTCTGATGTGACGGGAGCGTGACAATTCGCGTTACTGCTCTGCAGCCATCTATCATGTCGACGTCGGGTTCGGGTACTGCGCTCCAGACGTTTTCATTAACGAACAATATCACTGATATATCCCCTCACGATGAGATCTACCGGTTTGACGCTGAAGAAAACAAACGGATCAATCGAGAGGCACCTTGGTCAAAAGAGTGCGTGCGTCCAAAGACCTTTCTGATCCCTGCTCTAAAGCTTTGTTACAGCCCACACTTTTTCAAATCATGTAAAATATCAGCCGTTGCTCTTATCAAGATGGTATAATTCATAGTAATATTCTAGCTCCTGTCCTATTGAAGTCTCTGAATACAGGTAATCCACGCACGATCCGGTGTGCCACACGAGATCATGGGTCTCATGCAAGGCAAAGTCGTCGGCAACTCTCTCGTCATAATGGATTCGTTCGCTCTCCCTGTTCAGGGAACCGAGACGCGTGTCAATGCTGCCAATGAAGCCAACGAATACATGGTCGAATACATCAGTGGAAGTGAACGGGTGTGTGGCGTTTCCCTGCCCTTCTCATTGTTCATTCATATCCCTGACATCGGTTTCCAGGCACAAAGGCTTGAACTTGCCATCGGGTGGTATCATTCTCATCCAGGATACGGATGCTGGCTCTCCGGTATCGACGTTAACACTCAGATGGAGAACCAGAAGTACCAAGATCCATTCGTTGCCGTCGTCGTGCGTGTCCTCCCCCATTCTATGAATTATTAGCACTCACATATCCGTAGATCGACCCGAACCGCACTATCTCTGCCGGAAAAGTCGACATTGGCGCTTTCCGTACCTACCCAGAAAACTACAAACCTCCATCCGCCTCTGCTTCCGAATATCAGTCTATCCCACTATCCAAGATCGAGGACTTCGGTGTCCACGCTAACCAGTACTATCAACTTGAGA
>RZIO01000004.1:908535-946254 GCA_004338095.1 Gloeostereum incarnatum
ACACTTCTGAATCGCGAATACTGTGGTGGGCGTTGTGAGCGTCACCATGTTAAGCTACTGGAGAGTCTCACCCGTGGCCAGGGCGACTAAACTTTTCTGTCCCCCACTGAGCTGCTGGATCCTGAGCCCTTCGTCCACTTTCGAATTGAACGAGACCTGGCCGGTTGTGAGCTCTATGGAGGGTGAAGGGACGGGGCACGCGTACCTTGATCGATACTCCTGTATAATTGTCAATGGTACTCTGTTGCGTATCTTCATCTTGCTCTTCCTCATCCTCAACATCTAGTGAGTACTCTAAACAAACGGGGTTACACGCCATGCGCTTACCTGATCTATCCGCCGTTGTATGATCAACCTTCCCCGCCCAGCCGGTACGAGCTTCTCAAAAACCTCCTCAAAGTTCTTCGCGACCTGTTTGAAAGTTCTCTCGATGGCCTCGTCCTTCCGCTGGTCCAGTACCTGAACAAGCTCTTCGATTGATGTCGCGCTCTTTTCCAGCTCTTCCTTACGCTCCATCAACTGATCCCGCTGCTTCGTGAAATTATTGTACTGCTCGAAGGCTTTCTTGTTCACATGGGCAAATTTCTTCAACCCCTCATTAACCGAATGCAGTTTTTTCACCAGCTATTACATATGTCAGAAGGAGCCTAGTATAAACGACAGAACCAGGTGCTTACCTTTTCTAGCTTCTCGCCAGTGTACTTCTCGAACGCCTCTTCGGGCAGAACACCGAGGTCACGGATATTTTTGTTAACTTCGTCCTTTCTAGTGGTCAACATCTGTTTCTTCGCTAGATATCTCTCGGTGGTCTTCTGCTGTCGGCTAATATTTTTGGAGTCCTCGGATTGCGACGTCGTGAGTTTTTCCAAAGACTTTTGCGAACGTTGCAAAGAGGACGTATGTGCATCAGAAGAGTTGTCGATGTCTTGGATGCGCTGTTCCACCGCCAAGATGGCCACGTCCAGAGTCTTCAGATCACGCTTCCGTGTCTCGAGGTCGTCGGTAGACGTGGATTCGCCAACTTCGACGTCCGCGATAGTCTCAAGTTTCAGGCGGAGCTCATCGCGTCTGCGAACAAGCCTCTCGTTGAGCTCGATCTCAAGCGAGTTCTTCTTTCCTTCGACCTAAACCCAGCTATCAGGACGAATGACACAGGTTTTCGGTTGACGCTCACCTCGTTCCTCTTTTTCCCAATTTCTAGCATGGCCTTCTGCCTCTTCTCCACCTCTATCCCAAGATTGTCGATCATCTGTTCTTCCATGTCTGTGAGACCCTCAACCATCGCAGTGCCGATTTCTTCTCTATACCCCTTCAATTTGGCATCACTGACTCGCAATTCTGCTTCTAACTCAGCCACATCTTTCTCTAGCTTCTCCACCCTCTCAGCCAGTCTCAGTTTTTCCCTCGTCAAGCCGGCACCCTCAGTCTGAACGTTCTCCCTCTGCTGCCGAACCTGTTCGATCTGGCCATTTACGACTGCGATCCGTCCGCTCATTCTCGCGATGCTCTGGTCGAGTTCGGCAATAGTCTTCTTCACCTCCTTACTCCGTCTATCCTCTTCTTCCCATTTACCTCTCCAGTTGCGGACACCTTTGATGGCCTCAAGTCTCGAACGTCGAACGTCGTGGTACCCGCCCGTCAGTGCACCTCTTCGGTCCACTTTGTCACCATCCAGCGTGATCGTGTTGATGCCATGCGACTTGACGTAGGCTGCAGCGATAGTCAGGTCTTTGCAAACGCACGTCTTTCCGAAGACCTGTTGGAACGCTTTGCTCAAGCGTTCCTCGTATTCAAGCTTCTCAAGCAAAGGGATTGCGTCGGACTCGTTTGGGACAGTGGTGTTTTTGGGTTTGAGGCGGTTCAGAGGCATAAACGTCACTCGGCCAGTCTTTTCTTTTAGCATGACGTCGAGGACTTTGGACGCGGTTTCGTCAGTGTCAACGACGACGTGGAATAGACTGGACGACAGGTAAATAGATGTACTTTAGTTGATTCTCGAACTCACCTATTTCCTGCAGTTAGCTCGACCGGGATGTTAAACTTCTGGTCCGTGATCTCGAAGAGTCTGTACAACGGCCCATAGACACCATGGAGCTTATATTTTTCTGCGATTTTGTCCACCGCACGAAGGCCCATACCAGTATCCTAGGTATAGGTCAAATTAAGCCATAAGAGGTGCAAAAGAAGGGCATACCTTGTCCATCATACTCGCCAACAATCTCTCCGCCGACCTCATTTCATCCGCAGCACGAGACACCAAACTCTCGAGCTTGGTGTCCTCCCTCCACTTCTCCTTTCGCTTCTCCACCAATTCAGCGTGCTCGTCCCTTAGCCTGATGAGATCATCCTGCAGGACAGTAAGCCTGCTTCTGCCGGTTTCCATCCTACCCTGCAGACCTTCTATCTTCGCAGCAACCTCCGTCGAACTCTGCCTAGCACCCTCCAACTCTTGTTTCATACTTTGTAGAACGCCCGTTTGAGATGCAACGAAGGAGTCAAGAGAAGCGATCTCGTTCTTCAGAAAGGCATCCCTGTCCGCCTTGGTGCGGAACTTGGTCACCCGTCCCTGCTTGGCGAACAGCGCGTTCAGTTTAGCAGTGGCCTCATCCAACAAGGACTTCTCCTTTGCTTCCCGAGCTTTCTCTTTGTCCCAGTCTGGAATCAACTTCGCCAGGGCGGCCTCCTTCTTGGAGATTTGTGATAGAATGCTCTGCAGTTCGCGGTCAATGTCTTGACGTTGACCTCCAGTGCGGACAGAGGCAGCTTGGAGGTCCTCTACTGTCAATTGGAGGGCAGTACGTGAACGGATGAGCTCGGTAAGCTCGGACTGTGCTTCTTCGCGAGAAGCAGCGAGGGTGTCTAAAGCATGCTTGGCCTCGGTCATTTCTTTCTCCAGGTCCTACCCAATAGACATCAGTTCGACAGGCATTCTGAAAATTAAAAGATACGCACCTGGATCTCCTTCTCGCGCTCATTAAACTTTTCCCGTCTGACATTTGAGTTGTGCAACTCGTTTCTCCGGTCCTCCTCGAGTTCCTCCAGGGTTTCTCCCACCTCCTCCACCTCACGCTGATACAAGGCATATTCCAAACACCGGCGCTCTTTATCTTTGTCCTGAAACTCTTTCAGCTCCTCCTTCTCCTCTTCCAGCTCGCTGAGCTGGGTTTCGATGTAGTCCAGTCGTTCGTTAATGGTGTTCCTCTTCGCATCTGTCTCGGCCATAATCCTTAAAGATTCAGCGCGTCGTTGCTCGTAGACTTTGGTACCAGCGACTTCTTTTAGAAGGGCTAGCCGTTCGTGGTCTTTAGCGTTGGTCAAAGCAGTAATCTGAAAAGACATGAATTAGACCGTAAGCCCATAATGTGTATCCTAGCGTATTCATGATCCTTGGTACGTTGAAAATGTACTCAATCCCAGACGGTGCAGAGATTGGCACATTTTCATCGCCCCAAGCGCCACCCATACGCTAGCTTGCAACTGTGACCAGGATCAGGAAAACGCACTCGACCCTGTGGCACAATGTAGTACGGATTTGCTCGACTGAAACCCGCACTTTCAAGGAGGTTCATGACATCTGCCTTGCTGGCGCTCTTTCTGTCGAGAATGTAATCGTCCTTCTTGTGTCCTATCGTTCGCCGAAGAACAACTTCAGCATGGCCGGTCGGAAATCGGTTGTCGGAGTTGTCAAAAATGATTTCCACTAGCAACTTGCGTGAGTATTAGGTGGCACGAAATCACAGCAGTTACTCACCAAAAGCCGTCATAGTGCTAGCAACAGAAACACCCTCGTGTAACAGAGCTGTACGCTCTTCTTTCGACATGGATGTGTAGGCATCTGACAGAACAAAACGAATAGCTGAGAGTGCATTAGAGCATATATGGGCCAAAATGACGCGTAAATGAGCGTACCGGCAAAGAAGTTACTCTTTCCTGAGCCATTTCTGCCTACTACGACGTTGTGTCTTGGTGAAAAAGGTTCGATTTGAGTCTGGTCGCGATCTAGGCAGCAAATGTTATTACAAGAGGGGGAAAGATATCGAGGGTACTCACAAGATTTGAAACCTTGAATTGTCAGGGTTTTGATATACATCTGGGCACAGGACAGACCGTAGTCGCTGCAGCCGTCGTGGGTAATGGTGGTCACTGGTCAAGAGTGAAGTGCTGACGCGTGACTTGTACGTGACACGCGTCTGTGGCGGCGGCGTTTATTTACGTGACTATAGACTATAAGGGTGATCGAGAAGGATCTTTATTCAAGCTACATAGATATCGTCATCTGTTCATGCGGTTAAGTACATTCAACATATTTCTAGATCCAGCTGTGTTGTCCCGTTTCATGTGGACCGTGCTGCATTCTCTCTCAAGGCCTCATTCAACCCTTCCCGCTTCAGACAGTGCTCAAACAAGAAACCCTTTGCCAACTCGTCCAACTGCTCTTCATCCATGCCACGAAACAGCTCCGCCCATTCCTTGACCAAAAACTCCGCCACCAGGATCGTTCGAGAAATCCTCGTCACACGCTCCTCCGGCGTCCACAGAGGCGGGTAGAGCTTTGGGGGAGGCAGGTCCTGCACAAGCTTAATGATCGGATCCCACACATGTCTGACCTCCTTGTCATCTGTTCCCCAAGCGTCGACTGCAAGACGGTACTTCTTCAGCAAGAAAGGCTGCAGGTGTTTGATGTATGACGTTGAGGGATCGACGAAGACCATGCCTTCAAATCCTATGTCTTTGTAGAGCCAGATAGACCACCCAAGTTTGTCCTAGGTCGGGTCTTAGTCGATTAGAAGTGAATAGAAAACCATAGCACCTTCCGATAAATCTCGAGCTGATCACGCAGTACCATGTAACGTCTCTGGTTGATATCGTCAGTAGCGTCTCCATCATAAAGCGTCCTCGCATAAACAGGGCCCCATTCTCCATTCCAGACGCACAACTGTCGTTCGTCCAACCATTGTCTTTTCCTCCGATAAGCCGTAAATATCTTCGCCTTCTGCTCTTCACTCCCCTCATAAGCCTCCTTTGACTTTGGAAACCCATACGATGCGTAGTCGTGAATAGCGAAAGCGACATTGCCATTCGGCCCGCCCCATCTAGTCCTCAGGTCAGAGGGAAACTGCGTAAAATCGGTAGAAAACGTGTTTCCGTCTAAGAATATGATATGGTCTTGGTCGACGGAGCGGATCGTCGAACATGCACGGTCATAGAAGTTAATCAAACATTGTTGTGTTGGGTGGGGGTCGGCGGGCTCGTTGAGAACGTTATACCCCGCTATCCAGGGGTTTCCGCGGTAACGTGTGGCTATTTCAGACCAAAGCCAGACAAGACGGTCCTGGAAGTCCTTGTGGGTCCAAAAATTGGCGATGTGTGTTCCTGAGTCGCAATGCCAGCCGCCACTCTGTCTAGAGAAGGAAAGCATACATATACATTCATGATCACACAGACCGAGGGAAATGTGTGTACTGACCCTCCGGGTGCACTGTGCATATCTATGATGGTATAGATGGAGTGCTTAGAGCACAGTTCTATGACACGATCGAGATGCTTGAATCCTTCTTGTTTCAATACGCGAGGATTTAGATCGTCTTGATGGCAGCACTGGTGAGATAACATCGTGAAAGCGAAATCGAACAGCCGCACCCTCAAAGTGCTTGTAGTTCACTGCGATGCGTATGCAGTTGAGCCCAAGCGACTTGAAGAAGGTGGCGTCAGCCTCGGTGAAGAAATACTCCAGGAACTGAAAAAAGAGGGTCCATCAGCCTACTGGCTTTCCACCCTGAATATTCCGTCACCTTGTCAAAGAAAAAGGCAGCCTTTTGTTCCCCTAGCACCTCCGCCAGAGCGGCTCGTATTTGAAACTCACATCCAGGAAATCCTTCCAAAAGAAATGAGACAACGGGAATTGTATGGTGAAACCCTTGCAGGCTAACCGCTGATGAAGTTCTCCATTCTAGGTGTATCGATTCATTTCAGAATATCTCACGAAGCAAAGAACTTCCTTACGCCATCCATCCACCCAATCCAGCACCTCGAAGTATTACTTCCTGATTGTTGGCATCGACGATTGTAGCTCCAGAAACGCTCAAGAACGGCATGGTGGACACAGGGTAGGATATGTCGTACCCTACTCGGAACGAATTCGAGCGACGAGGTCGTCTGACAGGGTAGACATTTCTCCGAAGTTTCCACTGCTCCAGCAGACGGACTCAGTTGACGCGATATTGTCCATGAAGGAGAAAGATAGTCCAGAGGTCCAATTTCCAGACGAGTACAACTGTACGAACCCTCACAAAAGTAAGGCTTTCTATTGAGGTTAAGTGAGGAAACACACATGTTCGAGATCGTGCAGACCTATTTATGTACATAACCCTAACCCGATTGACATCAGACTCCAGAGGGTTGGAAGGCAGGAAACAATTGCTGCGGTGCCTCGTAATTATATACAACAATTTTTGGGAATGTATTATACAGCGCCAGAATATACAC
Source organism: Gloeostereum incarnatum (assembly GCA_004338095.1). Taxonomy (NCBI): domain Eukaryota; kingdom Fungi; phylum Basidiomycota; class Agaricomycetes; order Agaricales; family Cyphellaceae; genus Gloeostereum; species Gloeostereum incarnatum. The sequence continues at coordinate 915,022 of RZIO01000004.1, forward strand.
AACTAATACAGAGCATGGTTCGACAGCAGAATAATAAGTAGGATAAAGTTAGTTCTAAAAGTGAGCACGTAGGGTATTTCGTTTTCATACAACCTGGTCAAGCTCATCGTCGGGCTCGCCAGAGACGCCATCTTCGTTCCAAATGGCTAGGAACTGCAGGTGCGATTGAGAAGGGCCGGAACAAATGGTGTGAAACAGACTCACTGCGGCTTTTTGTTGGTTGACATGTGCGGTGGTCAAAATTGGAGAAATAGCGAAAGGAAGTTTGTCCCATGAAATAGGCTTGTCGTGGCGTTTTATGGCAGGCTTGTCTCCAGCTGCACTCTTCTTTCCAACGACAAACTTGGTGCATTTTCTAGAAGGGAAATTAAGAGGACGATCACCAGAACAAGGTAGGCATTGCACGCACTCTTCCGACAGAGAATACAGGGTCTTCAGATGGGCTTTCAGGAGCATCACCATCGCAATGGCCACCGAAGTTCTCATGAGAGGTATCTGATCCAACCGATCATCGGAAGTTTCAGCAGTATCAGCCATGCCCTGTAAAGGACAATCAGCTATAGGCTCTCCACATTGAACAACGCACACAAACCACATCCGGCCCCGGCTGGCGCAAATGCGAAAGCAGGTGTGACGGTGACACTTGCTCAAGTACCGCCATTCCAGTGGTCGACAGAACGTTCGTCAGATGTTTGATAACAGTGAGTACTTCTTCCTGCGTCTTGTATTCAAACGCCGAGAAGTTCTCAGCCATATATCGCATAAAGTCGAGTTCACTCTGGGATCACAAGTACGTCAGTAAATGCCGGCATAGGTGGGCGGAGGTGGCTCCGACCTGCGAAACAGCTTTCTCCTTCTCCTGGAATACTTTGACTAGGCTCTTTAGGAAGTCCTGCCTGTGCAGACGCTTCTCGCGGACCAATGAATACCAACGCTGAAGTAACGCGACAGGACTTGGTTGAAGCCGGAAACCTACACAATTCAGAGTATGCTAACGCTAAAGTCGATGAGGCTCACCTTTAACAAAACCTGGACACAACTTGACTTGATAATCGAACGAGGCACGGGCGCTGAGTGGGTACCGTGAATTGATCAAAGTCGCGTGTTTGGCATTCATGATTGCATGCAAGGCGCTTGCACGGTTACTCATGGATGGCGAGTTGCTAGTCTCTAACGCAACAATGATCGGGAACGACTGCAGTAACGCCGTCAGTGGCCAAATCAGCACAGCATTAAAATTCATACCTGTAAAGGATGAGCCAATCCTTGCTTAACAGTAAAGCTGAGGATATCGACAGCTGACTCCTGAATATGCCTGTTCTGAGATAGAGCAGAGTCCAATATAGGGTTGAAGTATCGCTGGACTATTGCGGAGCTAACGCTAGAATAAACCCCTAGTTGGCTGAAACATATTTTACCTAACAACGAATAGATACGCACCCAGAGTCGGCAAAGCCATCGGTATTCCCTACAAGTTCATCCATGTTGATGCTTGTCGCCTTTGCGCCCTTCTTGTTGCTTTCTGGAGAAAAGATAGGAATAACGCTAGGCCGAAAGCCTCGCTCTACACACCTTTTTCGTGGGCAGAATGCTTCGCAGATTCAGAGATCAAGAAGTCTTGAATGATTTTCAGTATATTAGCCCTAGGTTCTTCCTCGGGAGATTCAAAGATCGTGTCCATGATCTTGGAAGATGATTCTGATGTCATAAACGTAGGGTGTGCTCTATAGAGGAAACCTATAGATAAGAGGTCATAAGCTTGTGGAGAGCTAGGACATAAACGTGGTCTCACCTAAGCACTGTAGGATGCGCTTCTGGAATGCGCTGTTCTCGGCATATTTCTGGTGTAATCGAACCAGGCTGGCATAAACATGTTGCGTGATAGACCCCTGCCCAACATATTAGCTTCACGAGTATAAACAAAGCTATATGATATACTTCGGAAATGCTGTCAAGATCCTTTTTGAGATCAGGGTATTCCGCCCGAACACTATCGAAGTCGCAATGCTCGACAAACAATGACAGGATGATCACGAACATGACCGTCTGTGGTGCGAGGTCAGAAACGGCACACTTAAGTGCACTCTGGATGGATGCATTGCAACGCTTGATTATTACGACGAATGGAGAGTAATTGTGAGTCAAGGAGCTGGCGACCGTGCACACGCAAGCGACGTTTTCTTGAAGGCCCTAATTACAACAGTGTCATGAGCATTCATAGGATCCCCATACAGGAAAACATCTTACCTGAGCGCCCGTCGGCTTGGTGATCCTTGACAGTATGACCTTCTGAAGATCTTGGGCAAACTTCGCATTTGTTTTCGGCATGTGAGGGACTGTGGCACGGAAAATTCTTAGCAAATGAATAGCAATGGTTTGGTCCTCGAACTAATTTTGCATCAGTATATGAACGAGATAGCACGCGGACAGGCTCACGGTCTCAGTAACCCCGCTTTCGGGAGCCTTGATGTACGGGAGGAGAATTGAGGCGTTGGAGCCCGATAGCACAGCAGGGTATGCGGAAGTAAACAGGTAGATCGTTCGTACACAATTCAAAACCGTCTGCAAAACCTTATGAGCAATTTCAATAGAAGACAAGGGAAAAGAACATACGAATCCCGGGAAATCTGTCGCGTCGACCAAACCATCAATCAACACCTCACAAATTTCGACATAGTGTGCATGCATAATCGACATTTCGGTCGAGGATGGCTCTTTCGAAGTGATTATATGGTGAAGGATATCCTCTAACGGAGACTGTTCGTTCCGGAAGTGCGCTGTTACGGCCATGATGACAGCAACCTTGGACAGCAACGCCATCTTGTCGCGGGCACCGGAGCTTCGAGGCTTGCAGGGCGCTGCTGACCCAGTGGGAAACCACAGGTCTTCAATAGTTTTCAAAGCCAGATCCTTCACAGAATCGTCTTCATCCATCATGCGGAAGACCATGCGGGTGGCTATATCGACTTGAATGCTCGTGTCGGTAACAACGCCGTAGTAGGATTTCAGTAGCTTGATTACCCTCTTCCTGACACTAAGCCCGGTGTCCTGGTGGTTGGATGTTAGCCGCAAGCGTCTCTGCACGAATCGGGCAAACACTCACTGCCATACGGTCTGCGATCTTGGAATAATAATCCCCCGCAACATCAGGCGAATCGACCATGTATTTGCCTATCAACTCAACCGCAGCATCACGAACCTGTGGCGAGCTATCGAGTAGGTGAGTCTCAATAGCCCTGCGAACATTGACCTAGATCGAATCCGCGTTCAGTCTAGTTAGATAAAAGACCATTTGCTGTACGTACCGCGGACAGGATGGATGGATCGGCAGTGACAATCTGCCCCAAAGCCCTCAGTGCCTTTGTCCGCATAAAGATCGCTTGCGCGTCCAAAGCCGATAACACGACACCCAAAATAGGTTGGAAGGAGCTCTTGAGGTTTTGGATGGAGCCAATCTCCTCAGAAAGTCTATCCACACGGGCAACTTCTTCCTGAGACCCTACATCGAACACATCGGTGGCCTGGTCCTTCCACACCTCTCGGAGAGCAGTCTTGATCTTTTCTCCAAACTTCAAAAGTTTCAAGGCATCTGCGGCAGCCTTTCCTTTCAGATTCATGTCATCTATGTCCTCCTCTTCGACACGGAGATTGATCTGTCGAAGGCCTGCAGCCAACTCATGTCCGAGCGTGGCGGCGGTCAGCTCTTGAGCACTCTGCACGACGCGCTTTGAGCACTGGTCCGGGACAAAGATTCAATGATACGCACATCATAGGCCTGATCGTCCGCGGATCTCTTTCCTAAATGGGCCGCAACTTCCTGATGAGCTGCCAGGAGCTTTTGCAAATCCGCCGTCCCAAGCTGCTGTACAATCTGCACGCTACAGCCTTAGTTTGTGACCTCGTGGAAAACACGAAAAAATGACCTCGTCCAGAGGCTTCAGGCCTCTCGCTTTGACCTCTTCTCCATACTGTATCTTCAACGCCGTGGCCCTAATCCTCGCCGCAACGATCCCGAGATGGTCCAATGCCATCGTCTTCATAGCGTTGTTATCATGGTGGTTGGACGTCTTGACGTCATCCAGAAAAGATACCATGTACTTGCACGCGATCGACAGCAATAGACTCGCCGCCGGCCATTCCGGCCAATGAAGCACCGCGAGAAGGTCGTGGATCAGATTCTCAAAGATCAGCCTATACTCCTGCTCATTCGAGTTCTTCGTCGTCTTTCCCTTGCCCGAACGTTGGGTCAAGAATATAATGATCGTCTTCGCCACCTTGACCGCACTCTCAAGGCCGCCATGATACAGCTTAATCTCCTGCAAGACACAATACACATGTTAGCCGGAGAATAACTGCACAAGGGGGGTAGATATTGACTTCGTTGTCGTTTTCATCCAAAAAGGACTCCTCCTGCGGCGTTGGCTGATTCTCATTAAGACTCTCCTGTCTTCGAAGCGCAAACTTCCGTTGACGTGCTTTCCTGATATTGCCCGCAGCAATGCGAACGTCGTGAGCAGAAGTCTGAACGAGCTGTAGCAAAAGAGCAGAAACTGTCCGAATCGAGCGTCCGTCCCTTAACCTTTGAGGGCGCTTCGGTGATATTCCAAAGGGAGATAGATACTACGAGTGACACACCTGAATTGCCCTGCTTTCTGCTTCGTATCTGACAACTTGATGAGGGATCCTAAGATCTCCTCAATGATCCATGGCCGCTGATCCTCCCTGTTCGCGAAAATCTGGAAGTAGTACCTGTCAGTTGACAGGTTCCATCAATGTAGAGAAACTTACGCTACGAATCAGAGATAGGGCATCCATCCGGATACCCTTCATTGAACTCTTTCCCAAGACGTTATCCCCAGCACCTTTACCCTTCTTCGCGGACTTCGTCTCCACCTCCGTCCCATCGACCACGAAGAACGGGCCGATGGAAATGTATACTGCCTGGATAATAATGGAGTCCGACATGCTGACACTTTCTGCGCTCACAAGCGTGCCTATCCGGGGAAGCGCAGCCGACAGTGTTTGAAATATCTCAGTGACGAGTTTCTTGTGGTTGTCTTCCAGATGGCGTATAATTGGTGAAGGCGGGGTCTCGGGGGAGAACGATTCCACAAAAGGGTAGATAATGCGCGTTAGCTGGTTCTTGATCGAGCCGAGGCAAGTGGTGATAAGTTCCTCAGAGTAAAGCTATGTTTTGTTAGCACAACAATGCGAAGAGGAAAACTCGAAACAAACCTGCTTGGGCAATCTGTCGCTAGCCAGCAACGAAACGCAACATTCGGCGGCAAGAACACTGTCCCGGGCCATTTTCAGCGTCCGGGTGAGTTTGTCCAAGTCGACCTCGGCCTCTTCAACAGCTTCAGCGGTCTCTTCCATGGGGGCATCGTCGCTTCCCTCCTTCCCGGTTGGTGACTTCCCCTTCCCCTTCTTCTTCTTCGGAGACAACTTCTCTTGAGCCCCCTTGCTCTTCTTCACACCCGCAAACGGATCCACTTCCTCCCCAAACTTGACACTCCTATTGACCATCCTCAGAATCCTTGCGAGCATCTGGGAGTCCACTTCGCTCATTCTTCCAACTTTCCCCTTCGGCGTCCCCAATCCCCCAGCCCCAGCCTTCAACCTCTTCCCAGGCCTGGCAACCGCACCGATGCTCTTTGTCAGTTTCCTGATCAAATTCGGGCTTAAATGCGGTCTCGACGCCTCGATCGTCATCTCTCTCTCGAAGAACTCTGTCGGGAGATCATTCACGTCAACGTCGGGAGGAAGATTGTCCTCTGCCTCGAAGATGTCTTCGAGGAGCTCCACGAACTTCTCAACGGGAACACGTTCGTCGCGGTCACCGGTCTTGCGCGCTGATTTGACAGGGGAAGAGAGCGAGGGAGACCCGTATCCACCCAGATCGTCGGGGGAGCGTGCTTTACGAGAGGAGGAAGGGGTAAGCCAGGGCGGACGGGGAATAGAAACATAGGGCTTCATCCGCATGCTCTGCGTACCTCGTGAAGTAGGGGTCTTTAGTGAGGTTGAAGCGGTGGTGGGAGTGATAGGCACTGGGGTTCGAGAAGGGGTGGACGGCGTAGCTGAGCTTGAGCTTGGGAGAGCTAGCTTGATAGTTACCCCATCCCGGGACTGGATACGCTTTATGGTGGGCGAGACCAGCTCCACATATGCCTTCCTCTTCCGTGGGGTTGTCACTGAGGAGCTTGAGTTCCGAGCAGTCAGGGCAAGGGGGTCAGGACTTTCAGGAGGAATCACAGGTCTGGCGGGGGGAGTGTAGGGTCGCTTAAGGGCCTGATTTTCCGTCGTATTGGTGGCTATAAAATTGTTGAAGAAACCAGCTGATTCCTCTGGTGGGTGGTAAGTTCTAGGCGCAGGAAGAGGTCCTAGAGCGCCAGCCAAAGACGACGAGGATGGTATGCTAGGGGGTGGTGGAGTCGGATATGCATTTGCAGGGGTAACCTGCTGAAACAGTGCGTTTGAAAGGGAATTACTAGAATACGAAGAGGGCTGGATGCCGGGAGGAGAGTACTGGGAGGGGTACGGGTATGATCTAGGGGTAAATGTTAGCTGACACTACTGAGAAGACGTGGAGAAGACTCACGGTCCAGCCTGTTCTCGGATAAGCCTAGCAGAGTTACTGACTGCATTTTCCCAGAAACCAGTGGATTGCTGCTGTGCAGAGGCAAGATAATTGACCTCATGTGCATACTCGGTGTATGGAGGGGGCGCGTTGAACGACGCGTGAAGGGTGTAATAATTATGCTGCACAAACGATGGTGGCGCAGCTGGGGCTCCGTTGCTCAAGTGCCTGGCGACTTTAAAATCATCAGGATCCGTAGTGTATTTTATTTAGTTAATCCGCTCACCGTGCGCAGAGGGCGTGGTGGATGCCATCGGATACGCGGCCAGCAGGGAGTGAGCCTCATGAACCGAGTCCGTCGTCACCTGCGACATCGGCTGCTCGTTCGTCGGCGGTGGTCCCCAGTGCTGCTCGTTGTTGCTCATCGTGGAACGCGTTCAGGAGCAATGTCACAGCGACGTCACACAGCCCCATCATTCAATGTACGCCCCAGCGATACCACACCCAATTTACCTGCATATTTGCCTATTATTTAAACTTCAGCTCTCCACTGCAGTGATAACCTCCCTCAGATTAAGTACACGCAAAACAAAATCCATCACCCACATCGAGAGCATACACTTTCACACGCCACACATCTTACATAACGCTACCCAGAGTGTGGATTCCTTTGTTAACTACCACCACGACGGGGAAGGATGCTGCATGGGCCCACGGTCCGCGAGTGCTTGCTTGTTCTTCTGTGTTTTATCTCTATTCTCTATGGCTCTTCATTTCTTCCCGAATATGATCCTTTGAGGGATGTATCCGCGCCGCACTGGAACCTGTCTGCGCATCTCGCCTCTGTTCCTCGACAAACCTACGAGAGCAGACTATCTTGGGGGAGGGGTCCTGTTCCAAGTACTAAAGTCATTGCGCACACTCCTGGCTGGACAATCTGTGACAAACTCTATGTTTTCAATGGAATTGTCTACCTGGTTACCGAAGAACCTGAAAAGGCACCCAGGTTAGACCAGATGTATTCGAACGGAGACATCATCCTTCCTGGTAAAGACGCAGAAGCATCTCGCCTTCCTTCTGATTCCGACATGCGTATCATATCTCCCAGGGAAGCCAAGTCTCTCTTTGGGACCGGTGCACAAATCCTAGACGGCGTATCATTCCTAGTGAACGATCCTCCTCAGTTGTGCGTCCCCGCCTTTATTTATCTTTCATCCCAGTGCTAATTTACTTCTTCAGTGTCACCCACTACTATCACTGGTCAGCCGAACTCTGGTACGGCTTCTGGCGGACCTACTCCTCACTCGACCCAGTCATTCCCGAAACTGGTAACACCACCCTCCCACCACCCCGTCGTCTCATATTCAACCGGCTCGACAACAACCACTGGAGGGACTACGCTGCCATGAACCAAGAAGTCCTCCGTTCATCATTCCCCTCCATCTCCCTCGAATTCATCGACGATTGGAGAGACCGCGCAGAGATGAACGTGCCTTGGGTATTCGAACGCGTCGTTCTCGCAGATCGAAGCGCCGCCATGCCTGCCTATAACTACCAGCGCTACCAACGTACCGCTGCCGTCCCGTTCGGTCTCCCGGGAAGCGCCAGTTGGTGGCTCACGCTCCGCAACAACGTCGTCCAGTTTGCTGGTATCGACGCAAACGCTCTGCCCGAGACGCCAGTCATCACCTACATCTCTCGCCAAGGATGGGGCCGGCGTATGCTTATCCCTGCAGACCATGATAAGCTTGTGCAAGAGCTGAACAAACTACACAACGTCTACGGTTACGAGATCAATATTGTTGAAGCAGATAAGATGACGAGGAAAGAGCAGATTCGACTAGCAGCTCGAACTACCGTAAGTTCACACGCACCCTTTCGTTGTCGTTCTCTCCTAACTCTGGCTGGGTACCACACCAGATTATGATGGGTGTACACGGAAACGGATTGACGTCCCTTCTCTGGATGAAGCCCACGCCCCGGTCCACTGTCATAGAGTTCTTCTTCCCTGGTGGATTCGCCCACGACTACGAGTTCACCACTCGCGCCATGGGCATGACACATTATGGCTTTTGGGGATCCCAGTACGCTACCCCTTTTCTTCCAACGATGAACTTACTGACCTCTTGTACAGTCATTTTACCAGCCCGTCCTTCCCACAAGTGGCTTACCCCGATGGTTTCCAAGGTGCGTTTCAATCTATCCTCCGTCGCCTTCTGATGCCTACTATGATCTTTCAGGAAACTCGATACCAATAGACGGAGCAGCCGTGGCACGGCTTTGCCACGAGAGGCTTTCGAATGAACAAGAAGTGGATGATTAAATACACAAACCCATATCTTCTTGAATATTCATAGGTGCCAGTGTATGATTAGCTTTACCATAGACACAAAGTACAGTCCATAGTGCAGAGATCACCTAATACTCATTCTTTTCAGTTTGCCAGGCGCTGGTGTAGTAGGAAATCCGCAAGAGGTCAGACAGGGGGGAGAGCCAAATAAGAATGGAGATGAGCATAGTAGTACATCCTACGTCTCTCCGGAGGCACCGACCGCTCTCTCGGTATCTGTCACGAATCCATAGCTCTGTTCGTCCATCCTCCTCGTTAGCCTCAATCACACCACTAGCTCGGGTTTAGAGGTGGTACTACTCACATTCCCTGCATTATACTGCCCCCATGCACACATCATCTCGAGGAAGTACCTGGGAAAAAGAACAGACTCACGATGACGTTGTCGTATTCACCCTCAGGAGAAGTCGTAGCCGTGGCATCGGAGAGCAATATGCAGTCATATCCGCGGTAGTACGCGTCGATGAGGGTTCCCAGGACACACTGAAATCCCAAGGGGAAGTAAGGGAGAGAAGAGCCTGTGTGAGAGGGAAGATGTACCTGATCGGCATTGACACCAGCAAACAACAGGGTTTTGATCCCGTTCGAGCGGAGGAAGACGTCGAGCGGGGAGTCGGAGGTCCATATCCCGCTCATCCTGATTCCTGTGACATCAGCTTCGCCGGCTTGGTATCTTGACGGGCGAGGTTAAGTACCGATTCTTGTGAATCCAGAAATCCGTTCCCGCGTGTTTCCCTTTCAAGTACTCCTCTTGGAGGGGACCGTACAAGTCGGAGTTGAGCTCGCCGCGCATGAGGAGCCGGCCGAATCCTCCTGGGAGGTTTCCCCCAAACCCCGGTCGGCCGTTTTTGGAGAATCCTCTGAGAAGAGAGGGTGGGAGGGTTGGGAGTTCGTTGTCTGTAAGACCCCAGTTTCTGTTCGTATTGATCAGGTATGAGGTGCAGGGAAGAAGGGATTAGACTGGATGGACGTACACCCAAAGGATCTTGACGCCCTTCTCGCGAAGGGATGGGACGACTTTCAGGAGGGGATCGACGCATTGGAGGCCTGATGGATGGGAACGGAGGGAAGGATGGAGGAAGAAACTGTACAACCGCCGGAGACGTCAGTTAGATGTTGCAAACTAAGATGATACCAACTTCTGCATGTCAATGACAACGAGAGCAGTGGCCTTACTATCCACCCTCACAGTTCTTTGCCCATCGACGGGAATGTCCAATTGTTTGGGAGAGATAGGCGGTGGTACAGATAGACCATTAGCATCCAAGTGATGCGAACGTGAGAGGTCGACAAGACCAGAAGGATATTCTACCCAGAAGGAAGAGGCGTCTCCGTATTCGACAGGGGATTCGACAGGTGGGCGCAAGGTCATTCCCAGGATGGGTGTATCGTATTGAGGACTTGGAGGCATGAAGGTGGGATTCGAGATAAGGAATGCGAAGAAGCCAATGATAAGTGAGAATCCCGTCGGCGAAACTCATGGGAACGGCATTAACAGATATTACTAGAGAAGAAGCTACAAGACGTCGGTATGCTAATACGGCGTGCTTAAAGAACGCATCAGAGGCAGAATCTGAATGTTACCAACGATGTGCATCCCTCGATGGTCTGGGAACAGGATTCAAGACATCGCTGACCTGACTACCGAGAGGGAGGTCTCAGTCGTGAATAGCTGTTGTCTGATAGGCTCTAGGTAGACACATAAATGAGGGAACGATATTCTCGTTGCTGGTAGCGTACAATAAAGGAAAGGCGGCGATTGGCCGGGAAAAAGGGGCGCATCAAGGATTTGCGCATAAGTAGCTATCATCGACATCTCCGCGTGGCCGTGTTATGTCCTTAACTGGGTACGTCAGGGGACTCATGGCTGTACAAGTCATTACTTCGAAAGCCTCGTTTAGACAACGTTTTTCAAAATTTCTCGGTGAAAGACTGCTTCTGTGTCTGTGATCTAGGTCCAAAATAATTGTGGAATCACTGTCTCATATCTCAGACTTCCTGCGGCCGGATTTGCACCTGTTCCAGAACCCCTGCCATCTTCCCGTACTTCTCTCTTACCATCATGTCCCGCAACATTACAGGTGAAAGCTGGCCATCCATGGACGTCATGTCCGGCCCTATACACCTCGTTCTCGGCAGCTCGGAGTTGTCATACTCTCCAGACAACTCGGATTCAGACAGCAACCACTCTGACGACACTGACGACACTGTTGACGATATTGACTCCTATCCCCTGCGAGAATTTGGTCACCCATTGGAACGTATGGCTCGCCTAACCTCCCTCGATGACCAGGACGACTCGTCGGTTTACCGGCGGGGCAGTTTCTCGTCATGCAGCTCGGATTCTTCGGCCTCAACATCGTCCTCCATAGTCTACAATATGTGAGTCCCTATGTGTATAAGCTACAGGACCACCTACTCATCTCTTAGCAGGGACTACGAGATACTGATTGACCATCTTTTGGAAAAGGAACCGTTACTGTACAGATCACAGGAGCTCGTAAGCAGTGGCACCACCATCCTTGCTCGATATATCAATCTCACGCTTTGCCTAGATGACCGTAGAGACCCTGAACTCCACGTCGGGAGATACACTCATGATAAAGTGTCTCCCCCGTACGTCTTCTGAATTACTCCTCTTTCTCGAGTTAAACGACAGAGAACTACGCGAGGATCCCTGGAATCCCGTCCCCCACATCCTGTGCGCAGTCGAACGCGGAAATCACGTCTACCTGTGTCTACAACAGCTCATGGAATTCAACCGCCCTCCTTTCAAAACCATTGCTAACTACATCGACTTTTTCCGTCAAGCGTTAGAGGTGTGTTGCTGCATACCCTTTTTTGTTCAGCCGTAGCTCACTCGCTCCTCAAAGGGACTGACATTCCTGCACGAGCATCGAATCAGCCAGTTGTCTTACAAAGATCCCTCTGCATTTATGGTGGACATTGGCGCTGGCCCCCTAGCACACTCCTCTGTGGAACATTTCGACAGGACCTTGTACCCAGTTCGGTATTACTTCACCAACTTCTCTGATGCTTCCCGATGCGACTGCCCAGAGACTTTTGCAAAAGATGTCATAGAATGCGGTAGAATGATCGAGAAGCTCCTAGTCAGCGTACGTTTTCCGTCTGCCTCACCGGAGTCTCATCCTCATACTCACGAGCTCTGTAGGTCCCGCGCATCTCACCTAAATTCAAGACCCTGGTCACAGCCATGACAGGAGGATCCTTCGGCGCAGATGATTCTCGCAAGCTTTTTGAAGCGCTCTGCAAGTCTATCGAAGCACCTGTCTTCGAGATGCCCGTGCGCTCCGATGCACCTTTCTTTCCAACAATAGCCCGCTCGCAATCCTACCTGCGCCCTCGCGCCGACGCTGGAGAAACGCCGCCACCTGCTCGCTTCCCACGTCAAATCTGTCGGACACGGTCTACCCCTGGGCCTGGTCTGGAGAGAAAATAGCGCTCCCCCTTTCCTTCTGGTTCCAGCGGTTTGGCTATCACATGTATTCACTGGAGACTCGTATGGATTGTGTACAACAGTAAAAACGCTAGATGATCCTCTTATCCAAGCACTTTTGATTATAATTCTGCGTCTGGGCGGACACGGAAGAACGTTCCCGCGATGGGGTCTCCCAAACCCGTGGCCTCAGCAAACGCGCTGACGTTGAACAAGTTGATGGGTGAGGTAGCGTTGATCAGTGTCTGTTCATTGAACTCTGGCCCCTGGTTGTACAGCAAAAAGATATACCTATTCCTCTCAAGTTTAGAGCTCAAAGAAAGGTGAGACATCGTGTCTTACCTGTGCGCCCCAGTGGGTGGGTTGGGCTGTCTGTACTCTGAGACGGCAGGCGTCGAGTTCACCAAAGAGGTTCCGTAGGCCGAGGAAATGGCGAAGTTTCCACCGAGGAAGTGACGGATCTGAGCGTTCGTGGGCGCCTCTGGAGATGGCGCGTCCGGGTCAACGGAGATGACCACGAAGGGACCAGAGCTCGTGAGACCAACGGCGCTGTAGGAAGCAGGACCGGCCGTTGCTAAGTGGTACAATATATGATGAGCCCTGGAGTCGACACTGCGACGGTAGCTTGGTCCATACCATTTCGGAACAACTGTACACCCGCTGTGACTGCGATGGGCGGTCCCTCGGTTTGAGGGAGTGACACCTGGAGAACAGCGGAAGGTTCAAACGTTATGCTCAGGTCGGCCGGGATCTGTGAGGAAGAGTTGGCTCATTGGCCGTAGAGTGGGAAGCTGTACTTACGTTCGCCTCTTGAAAGGCCCCTTTGACAGTGTCCAAGTCGACATCTTGTGAAAATGCCAGTGGGAGGAGCGACAAAAGTGCAACAAAACGCGCAAAGAACATAGCTGGGGTCGTTGGAAACCCTTTGCATTATGGTCAGCCTTTATACTTCAAGAACGCCCGCGTTGCCAAGGCCGGATGACTCAGAAGAAGTGTGGGAAGGGTGTGAGATTGATACACATGATGACATGTGGGAGTGGATCTTTATTCAAGAGTGACCAAAGTGTAACCACGCGAAGGTTCTGCTATATTTCTCGACCATGAGAATAAGCCTTCGACCAGAAAACAAGACTATAGAGTTGCAAGCTGAGGGCACAGCGCTTGGTCGGTCATCGCCTGACAAGAGAGGCCTCGGGTATTTGACCAAACCAAAGTTGTGCCGAAACCAAAGAGCTTGGAGGCACTGGTGGCGCAATCGAACGTGCTTGTTATGCCAACAAAGCATTAGATATTCCCAGTGATAGAAAATACGGTGTATAACTGAGAAGGAACAAGTTCAATTCGCGTAACCGAACACCCAGGGAGCCGAACTTGCCTGCTAGTAAGGTGCATGGATCACTTCCGTTTCCCTTTCCCACGTTTCTTTGGCGTGGAAAGGTTCTCAGGGAGCCATTCGTTCACAGGCTGTGACGACGTTTGGGGCTCCTCAACGGGAGAAGAATCCAGGTCCAATCTTTTCTCAACAATATCCCCTCTCTGTGCCATCTCTTCTGCTTTCGCTGAAGCAGCGGCAATCTCCTCTGGGCTCACTTCTTCTCCTCTCCGTATCCTCGCAGCAATCTCGGGTGTGACGCGTATTTTCTTGACATTGGTTTGGAATCCAGGGGCTAAGCGATGCAGAATAAGGACACTGAAGGGAGAGGCGTAAAGAGCACAACACACCTCCTTTGCCGATGCCATGTACGCGAAGGTTCCGGGCGAGGTACCACTTGCGTATGAAGTACGCAGAAAACAAGAGAACGGGTGGGATACTAAGGACGAATGAGCCAAGGTGTCGACGAAAGTGGATTACACTACCCACGTAACCCAGAGCAGCGAGGGATATTCGTCCACAGATTGGGCGGGCATTGATGTCAGCAGTAGAAGAGACCTTCAGTGGCTTATGTAAGGCTTCCCTCAGGTCAATAATCCGGGTTTGCAGGCGGTGAGATCTGTACCCTCTCCGTCAGAAGTATGCAGGTATGAAATTATAGACGTCAATCAGGATTCGACTTGCCGGTACGGACTGAAAACTGCGCTGTCTCAGGCTGATTCTCTATCCGGATTCGTTGAGATTGTATGCCCTGTGGCATCAGCTATGCTTTCTTCGACTTGAACTGGAGATCCCTCGAACCTCCCTGAGCCACGTTAGATGAGTGAACGACTTGTCTTCACGAACCGTAAAGTCGGGCCCTAAACGAGGTTACCAGGTTAGTATCGAAATATTAATGCGTAGACTAGGGAGGATCGGCGGAGATGGTCCGATTAGGCGAGGGTTTAGGCCAGATATATAGGTGGATTCGGCCGTGTAGTAGCACTATCCATCGCCATCCAGGCTTTCTGCTGGGACTACGCCCGAGGGGCTAGTACTCCCCCCCAGTAGCTCTCAATCAATCAGGACCTGTCAAGAATGGATCCATGTTATGACAACAGGGGAGGTTGAGAGTGCCATAAAAGACGTTCTCCTGCTGTCAGCTCTCGCTCTCCCAACTTGGTGCCTCCCCACACTGGCTCGGATGCTGGATACGAGGTAAGCTGACCGCAACAAATCTTCGCCGCCCGTCGGTCAACATTTGCAACAGAATATCACTGACAACTGCTGCATCGATGAAATTAGGCCCATCCTTCGGTCCTTCCTCGAACGTTGTCACTTCCGATATCCACATATCCACATCCGGCGCTCGATCGTGAGTTTCTTTCGGTAGCTACGGCAGAGGCGAAACGACGCGGGTACCCATAGAAGGACCTCATTCTATCACCCCATTCTTCCTGTAGGAGTTGCCGTTGCTTCCATATCATATAGGCACCTAGAGAATCACTCCACAAAAGTTTACATCGCTCTCTTTTCCGCTTGTTACCTCTATGTGGACGATATCTTCCGGTATGACACTTCCGCCGTGAAAGAGTTCAGTCAAAGGGTTTTCTCTCGCCAGCCCCAACAGGATCAGCGTTAGATGCTGCGGCCGACACACTCCTCGAGACGTACAAGCATTTTGATTCCCTTGTGGCGAACATGATTGTGATCTCATTTTTGAAGGGTATAACGTCCGTCCTTTTGGAAGAGGAAACGACGGGAATGAAGGTACTTTCGCGCGCCTAACCGCGTTTCATCCATCAAAAAAGTGTTATCTGATTCGTTTTACGCTAGCTATCCCCAGAGACAACTCAGTACCCTGTTTGGGCGCGTTCCGTCTCGGGATATGGACTGTTTGTCTTTCCGCCCTATCACTACATTCATTCAAGCCCTCCATCTCCTAGGAGTATTTATCAGCAACGCCAAGTGAGTTATACATATGTATGTTGATTTCTGTTGCGGCTTACCAGACTGCCACGCCCCTCTCAAGTGACGCCTTGTCGTTCTACAAGGAAGAATTGGCCGGGGGCTCAGTTAACTACATTTCTCTTATTGCAGGGCATCACAGGATCAGCAAGATCGATGGACTTCATCGTGTTGTCGATGCGTCGGTGGAAGCACACTGGAAGATTCTGCACATCCTAGGTGAAAACGATGTGGCGTGTGCGACATACAAAGAGTTTTCCCAGAGTTACATTGAATTCCATGTGGCCTGCGACGAAAGGTATAAGCTAGGAGAGCTCAATTTGTAGATGGTTTATTCACTGTAGTCCATTCAATGTATGGACATTTCCAGGAAAGAAGTCAAACGAGCAGCGACTGTCAGATGGAATCCAGCAACTTCGGATGAACATGGACTGATCTTCAGCGGCTTATGTAAGGAATTCCTCCTCGGCACATCCATGTCCGCTGCTACTTCACACGAGCCTGAGATTCTGGGACTGACCATGCGAGGCTACACTTGATTACTGCTTCCATGAGAGCTGACGCAGTCTTACACCTTACACACGGCATTGAGGGTGGCACGAACTCTGGATCAGTTGAAAAGTCTCACTCAAGCGACGGTAGCTATCACAGGCTGCTATCCGTCCAAGAGCGTAAATTTGTCATCCTCGTTTGACCCCCTACTCGATTCACTGCGGGCGCCTATCTCCGTACCGATACACCGATTGGCACATAGGCTACTATGTAAAGCACGTTTTCGGTCATCGTCAGACTCCGCGGTATACATGTTGTGTCACTCCATGATCTCCATGTACTCGGGATCTTTCAAGAAACTGAAGTAAAAATACTTCTATGCTATCAGGAAAGTATCACGATAGCAAACGACACTTTACATTCAAGAGCGACGACACCGAGTTTGTTGCGTAACATGGATTCCTTACTACAGCAGAAGGCGCACTATCTATCGTGACAGTCGGGCTGGTAAGGACCGGTATGCTTTGGAAAGCGTAAGTTCATCATTATTGTATTTTTCCTATTTGCTTACATGGCTGGAGTTTCCGAATCTCCGAGCTTTGATCAAGATACACTTACTGCCGTGAGCTCCGTTCCTGTGTCTTCAAGGAGCAGTCGCGCAAATAGGATCATCTATTCATCTGGAATGACTTTACTGTCCTTTCACCATCAGTCAGAGAAGCCATCCAGTACTACCTGTCATGGACCACAACTACATCCGAGGTCGGAGGAGAACATTAGCGCGACGCAAAAAAAAACCTTCCTATATCGTCGGAGAATCCTTCGCATGTTATAAAATGAGTTCCTTTACGAATTTCTCATTCACTGAACATGGCGTCTATCCCAACTAATGCTGGATCCAAGGTGAGCGAAACAAAAATTATCAATACTTGTCCTGACAGCTGCTCTACTCTAGAATGTTAGCGACAACTCCCTCCTTCTCCGCGATGATATCAAGCCTGTTCTTCGGTCCTTCCTAGAACATTGTGACTTGAAATATCCACGTTTGACGCTTGACCGTGATTTTCTTGCACTAACCGCAGGAGAGGCCCAACGACGTGGATATATCCCATGGACGGGCCTCACTCCATCTCCCCTTTTCTGCCTACGGGAGTCGCGATTGCCACCACATCATACGAGCATCTGGAGAAACAGTCCACAAAAGTCCTCATCGCCCTATTTACTGCGTGTGCCACCTATGCGGATGATGTCTTCCAAAGCAACACTCGCGCGGTGAACGAGTTCAATCGAAGATTCATCCGCCATCAGCCGCAGATGAATCCTGCTTTGGATGCTTTGGCTGACACCTTTCTCGAAATGGATGAGCATTTTGACCATCTTCCTGCAAACATGATCATCACCTCATCTTTGAACGGCGTGTCTGCACTCCTTTTGGAGGGTGAAACTCAAGGAATGGAGGTACGGTGGGTAACATATATCAAAAGAAACATCCATCTGATTCATATTCTCTTACTAGCTATCTCTCGAGGCAACTGAATACCCCGTCTTCGTGCGTTTGATGTCGGGCTATTCGGAGGCGTACGGGATGTTCATCTTCCCGCCCTCTCTTCCCGTCACTGCGTTTATCCAGGCGCTGCCTCAGATAAAAACTTTCATCAACAATACCAAGTCAGTTACATGTCCCCATCCGTTTTCTATGCGCAACTCACCTCTTCCATGCACCAGCGACATCATGTCCTTTTACAAAGAAGAGTTGGCCAGCGAGACAGTCAACTATATCTCTCTTCTTGCGAGGCATCACAGAATCAGCAAGATTGATGCCCTTAGGCGTGTTGTCGATGAGACGACAAATGCGTATCTGAAGAGTTTGGTTGTTTTGAGTCAGAATGATGAGGCGTACGCCGCATACAAGAAGTTCGCGCAGGGTTACATTGGTTTTCATGCTGTACTCTCCGAAAGGTATAAGCTGCACGAGCTTGAATTGTAGATCTCAAACTTTCTATAAAATCCCGGTTGGTATTGTTATACATCCGATCGCGTTGACAAAGTTGCTGAAAATTCAAGCCTCGAGTGTGAGAGAGAGGAATCAGGATTGATAATTGTTCACTACATCGTGCCTGTCAAGATCACAGCCACCATGAGGCTGAGGCTTCCTCAGCCTGAGCCCGGCGTCCACTGACGAATCACGATCCTTCGTCGTCTTTCCTCGAATTGTCCATTATCGTCGGCAGTGTTAAATGTCAGCTGAATTCTACTCACTATTTCCCCGGCATGACAGGGGTATCTTGTCCTTTTGCGACGACAACGAAGCGTCCCAAAGAAGATGGAAGAGACTCATTGAGTCTGCTTCTTACAACAGGCACTTGCTCAGGATGACTTCCTATTTATTCTGCTCAGAGGGCTGGAACTTCCGTGTCTGTAGCGATCAAATAGCGATAAAGGATTGAGTTGGAAGGATCCTTTTTACAAGATTTGCACCTGCACTGGTGGCTAAATAAACAGGACTCGAAACGCTCCGCTTTTGGACCCTGGAGGAATTTCTTTCTTAACTAACCATCGTCAATGAGCGCCTTAGAATCGGGATGTCGCACTTGCAGGGGATCTTCCCGCTTCTCGCTGGCCCTCTGTTGGTCCTTCTCCCCCTCAGTATGTAGATGGCGTTGCCGTCAATCTCGCACTGGTTCGGCTCGCGTCGCTTGTTTTGAATCCTTCTCATCAAGGTTCGGTTATTATCTACAAGAGTTGCTGAAACCCTCAAGTTCCGCATCTATACAGTTCCATGATGAAACGGAAGAAAACCTGCATCCATTTACCTGTGCCATGTGATCGAGAAAAGCATCCTCGCAGGAGCTCAGTGCTTTCTCGACGGATCTGCCACATACTCCGGCTTTCCAGTGGATCTCTGACTGATTGGCTCTCGACGCGTCGATATTAGAAGTGCAATTGTACTACGACATCTGCGAAACCTTGCGAAACAGGACAATTTACAATCACGAAATCAAAGATTTGTTAGGATACACCCGTCCTCCTAAAATCTACTCAAGCAATGACCTCAGTACCTTCTCACTCGTTTCCCAGAGAGTACGAGCCAGCTCTGGATTCTTTGCGTTCTCGCTTGTTTCGTAAAGAACACCGTAAGGCATCAGGTATCCTCCCGCATATTTTTCCTTCTCCTCCCAGACCACAGGATTAGCGGCGGCAAAGAGCGAAGTCATCGCACCCTCGAGAGGGGACAGCAAGCCAGGATACTGGTCGATCGTATCTCCTGCGAAAGCAATTGCTCCATCTGAACACAGCGGTTATTCTCGGCAACATGTCTCCTACGCAAGTAGCTTTGGTACGTACCTGTCTTGATGTTCCCGGGATGAAGCGCGATGGCGATTGCGGCTACATTTTCTGCATCGAAACGTTTTTGAAGCTCTTTCGTGAATAAAATATTCGCGAGCTTGCTCAGGCCTGATATTGTTTTAAAAATCTTCCACAGAGAGAGAGAGAGATCTTTACGCACCATAACGAGCGTAGTTGCTACCAAAATCATCGGCACTTCCGAAGTCCTGATTAAAATCTTCGAGACTACCAAGTTTAACGCCAGATGGAGGAACCAAGTGGGTAGTGGAAGCAACCTGATGATCATATGTAGACTGAAACAATGATCTGATACCAGAACGCGATAGCGAATACTAACGTTGATAACACGAACCCCGGGATGTGCCGCGGCTGTCCTCTTTAACAATGGAAGAAGTTCCGTTGTGAAAAGGAATGGGGCGAGATGGCTGGAAAAAGTCAGTGAGTAGACGGAGGAAGTGGCTGCATGCTCACTTGACAGCCATTGAAACAGAGATCCCATTGGGATATTTATCCAAAGGACGGGCAAGTCTACCAGGGTTAAAGAATTCAACATCCATTCTCGGTCAAGATGGCACCAAATGCATACAGCCCAGCATTATTTATCAAGATGTCCAACCTCGATTCCTTCTGAGAAAGAAGTTCAGCGGCGTTCTTGACCTCCTTGAAGTCCCCCAAATCCATCGCAATCGGTTGCAAAAGGCTATCGTCCTTCAAATCGGGTGTCCTCTTCTTTAGCTCCGCTATAGCCTCTTGGGCTTTGTCGAGGTTTCGTGCGCTGACATAGACCTTCGCGCCTTTCCTAAGCAGCTGGTGAGCAGTATGGAATCCAATTCCGTTGGGTGAACTAGTAGGAGACGTTCCCGAAGAAGTTGAATATTATCCCTCAATAAATTGAAAAGGCAAAACTCACTTTGCACCAGTGACAAGGGCCACCTTTCCTGTCAAGTCAGGGATTCTAGTTTCCAAGTCCCATTTCTAGAGGAAATGCACGGCGAGTTACACAACCGTAGGTAGTTGACATACTTACATTACTGATGGTGTTCAGTGAGGCCGATAAAGCGAAGTTTTCTTTATATTCCGGGTAGCTCATGAAGATTCAAGACAGAGAAAGCGAGTCACCGGGAAGCTGCGGGGACATACTAGTATGCTCAAGTACTTATACCAGTGGTATACGGAAATTCGATGACACTCAGTTATGAATAACTTAGAGATTGAGCTCTAACAATCAGGCGTCCGGACACGGTGATTGGTAAAGTATTTGGTGGATTGGTAAAGTGATTGGTAAAGGATGTTCTTCCGTGAAGGCCAAGTGAATGCCGTGACCCGGCGTACACTGATTGGCGTTGAATGCCTTTTTAGGACCTCGGATCACTTTCAATGATTATCCACACCCTCTACACCGCAACTTGGCTTTAGTGGGAAGGCGTAGTTAAGTACAAGGCTAGGACCATTCCGTGTCGCTCTAAAAATGTTTGGATCGTTGGGCCACGAAGAAAGGCTTGAATCTGATGCTTTTTCGGATCGTCTGAGTGATAATCTTCGTCCCGTAGATTTTGACTACTTTGACGGGCTGATGTAGGACCACCAATATGCAGCAGGGTGTTGAGTAGTAAGTACTTCGAGGGTTTGGCAGTGGTGGCCCTGTAAGCTGCAAACCATTCTCCCGGACTCAAAAAAGCGCGTCTCTATGTTCCCTTAGAGCCACTAATTGTACCTCATTGATGTTAGCCGCAGCGGCAGAAACACGCAAAGTACTCACGTTTCGTTTACTTAAGTCAATGTCCACTGAAAGTTCAAAGAGATATCGACAGCCTTGGTAGAGTTACAACTGAAAACCGTCCCTGGTCAAATTCAGTTGCTCGGTGGTCGAGGCACACCATGCTGCCAGGCACGCCCTGCTGCAAGTCCACGTACACCCGCAACCTGTTGGCACCCTGGCGGGCACCGACTAGTGATCAATGAGAGGATGCGCATGAGCCCCTAGGGCTATACCTAACGTATCGAAACACCCACAGATCACCGAGGGGCTCCAACAGAGCCAAAGAGTATGGTGCCTGAAGCGGACGCACCCTCAGACTCCGCCGGAGCGACCTACAGTAGTTATGAAATTGACCTCCTACTCAGCTGAAGAACGACAGGAAACACCCAAAAAAGCATGAGGTTCGCATGTTGTTCTGAGTAAACGTCTAAAGATATCGACTGCCATAGTGGTGCATGATCGGAGACCACCTGCAAGTCGCTGAGCAGGCGTGACTATGTACACCATGCGCCCAGTGAAGCGAAACACCGCCCGCTGGCTAGTCCACAGATGCCCACAACGTGCTGGCAGAGATCAATCCAAAGGGGATCCAAGGCCCTCAACGGCGTTCGTGGTGGTGTCGGAATGTCGATCCTGTGTCAACCCGTGGGCCGGAATGGGTGCAACGGCGTTCTCGCTCGTCTTCGGATCAATTTCATGAGCGCGCCATAAAAGCGGGTCATTTCATTCTACCTTCCTTCCGCACCAAAACCATCATCAACGACAGAAGCCATGAAATCATTCAAACCAACACTCATCACCATCCTCTTCTCCATTCTCACCCTCGCCTTGGGCGCACACATCCACATCAGAGATGAAGAAGAAGTCCGTCAGCGGTGCGAAGTCGACATCCCCGCCGCACTAGAAGATGCGCTTGAAAGGTACATTACCTTCGGAGGCGACCCTGATGCAACCGTCGAGGACGATGATTTCTTAGTGTGGGCGCAACAAAACTCCGCCGCGTACACAGCGGCATTGATGAGCTGCGACGCCGCGAGGATGCGACATCAGGTTGAGCTTCGTGAGTCTCAGCTGGCGGCGGAGTCTGCCACAAGTTCCGCAGAAGGGACCACTGGTGCCAGTACCAGTACCAGTACCGCAAGTGTCAGGTCGACAGCCGTGCAGGAGGAAAGTACAGGCGTGTCAACCACGGAATCGTCGGAGTCGAGTTCGCAGACTACGACGGACAACGCAGCGGCCAAACTGGTGATGGGGGCTAGAGGAGTGATGATGGTGGTGGTCGGGTCAGCCATGTGGCTGTTGTGTGGCATATGAGATCTTGAGAGGCGGACTGGTAGAGCGAAGGTAGACTCCGGTGAACGTTAGTAGAGATACTTTGCGCTTCCAAAATTATTTCTGCCAAACTTATGCTGACGGAACTACAAATAGCCGCGTCACAGCGGGAGATTATCGCAGGGTGTATTGCTAAGGTGTCCTCTTTGTCACGTAGATCCCTCTGGAGCGAATAACTACTCCAGAATTTGAAATCCTGTGCTGTGGCGTACAGCTCCTTCTAAGATCCTTATACAGGCCATGACTCGGTTCCGGCAGCGCCTCAGAAGCAGAACGATGCCGTATACATTATTCGGCAAGATGGTTGCTAGACAGAAGCCTTTAAAGACGGGAGCGAATCTGCTCCACGAGAGACTGAGCGTCGTCTTCGTCTAGTTCATGGCGTGATTCGAATTCCATCTGGTGCATCTTCCGTCTGGTCAGTGGGACGCGGGGATCTTCAGTCACCTTCACATCTACAGCTTCTTGAGCAGCGCTAGTAAACGTTGGTGCTGGAATGATGTGGTAATGAACCTAAGAGAGGCCTGATTTAGCGAATACTGACGTGGCGTTAAGTTCGAAGTACTTACATGTGGGACAGCTTGCGCGTACACCTGGTTGCATACAACATTGAGAGCTGTATTCCCCAGTGCTTTCACTTTGGCAAGTCCTGTCAGACTGTTTTTACCGCAGGCAGACCAAGTCACACATACCGAGTGCGTTGGCTACTTTCGATACAGCTTCGCCTACTGCGGCGGCCAACTCAGGAGGCAAGTCTGACAGCTTGGAGTAGTGGGCTTTGGGGATGATTAGAGCGTGGCCTTTGCGCAGCGGCATGATGTCTTGAAACATGCTACCTGAACACGAGCACCCAAAGAAAACAATGAAGATAAGCACCCAAGATCGCGATAACTTTGTCATTCTCGTACAAGCGAGAGGCTGGCTGTTCATTTCGAATAATAGAACAAAATGGACAAGAATCGTCGAGCGGGGCCCATGGCGACGCGTATGGAGGGCGTTCCTCGTGTGATTTAATAATGAAGGAAGTCATCCTATTCAGGGGGCCCGTGGTGGATTGGGGTAAAGCTTTGTATTTGGGCAGCAACAGGTGGGTGACGTAAGAAAGATGACATAAGCTGAAGAACAATAAGCCACGTGGTGGATCCATTTGTGCAACAATGCCTCGGACTTCTATCCACTTGAGTCACAATGCGGGCGTGGCTCTACAATGTAACAGCTGCATTTCATTGTTTAGAATCATATATAAGTAGCCAGATGCTTCACTAACCTCCCAATCAGTCGTCGGGTCTCCCACAACTTCCATCCAGCCTTTTCACGGTTCGTACATCTTGCTATAAAAAGTGTACAAGTTTACTGACCTGCATTCTAGAATCTCTTACGTTCGAACGTCTACACTTTCTTCGCAGGTCGATAAATCCCTTACTTCACGACACCTTATAGCAATCATGTCTTCCCCTGCTCTCAAGTCCCTCGTCGAATTTTTGACCCGCCCCCTTCTCCTTGCGGGATGCCCTGTAACGGCGGTGGCTGCCTTGCAGCTCGCCCTCCAATCCAATTTGGCTCCATTCTTCCCTTCTTATACTTCCCCTTACCCCAGGCCACCTTTCACCTTCCGTCTTTCCTCCGGTTTGCACACCCCGACAGCTATCTATGCCGCTGTATCCGTGGCTTCTGGAATGATCTGGGAGGACTGGATCTCCATCCTGAACTCCAAGCTCGGCGGGGATGTGATTGACATCTTTGTCTCCCCCACGGCCATCTGTGCCCGAGTCGGTGGACCAGATGTACCGCTTCTGATGGTATGGAAGCAGGACGAGCCTGAGATCGCTCTCAAGGACATCCTTCCCATCTCCAACCTGAAGCGCAGCTCCTTACCCGCATCTCAGCTCCTCCAATCGGTCCAGTCGAGACGTGCTTCTAACCACATCCGTCTTCCGTCCCTTGCCGCCACCTCTGACTCGGATTCTGACTCGGAATATTCCTCTTCCTTGTTCTCCGATCGCGACTCCGCCACTACCGTCTCCACAGCTCCTCCCTCGCCCTCCTCGGCAGTGTGTGAACTCCCTCGGGAGCCCCGCGTCATTTTTAAGGCTCCTAAGGAGGTGACGAAGTACCTCTACCAGGGTGGAAGTACCAACGTTGTCGGCGGGGGCGTCATGCTTGGAGCTGCTACAGGAAAAGCAGCTCCGAAGGCATCCTCTCCCTCGGTCCCTCCTCCCCAGGTGGCGAAGCGTCATCCCCTCCAAGAGCAGACCCCCAAGCGGTCCTTCGGCTCCACTAACAACCAGTGGCGTCGCCGCGCCGCTCCCTCTGAAGGGAACTGGAGGGAACGCCGCGTTTAAACGAAACCTTTCACGACCCTCATATCAACCACTCAATGTATCCTTACCTTCCCCTCTTGGACCTTCTCTCCATGTATAATTAACCATCCGTCTCTGCGATTCTGTCTTTGTAGATATACATAACGCCCTCTTTCTGTAGCTTTTTCACATACATACATCTGTGCTATCTTACATAGATTCAGCAGTCCTTAATTCATCACTGGTTGACTTAACTTTTCGGGATCCGTACTTGAAAACTCAGACACGGGACATCTGAGATCTCTAGAAAAGCATAAACTTAGCTTGGGCCTGACTACCCAATGACTACCCGCCTGTAGGATGTGAACTTCTCTCTCGGGTGTTTCCATTGACCCAACTTTTAAATTACTTGAGTTGAAGTGAGTGGCGGGCAGTGTGGCGCAAAGACTCGCACATGACAGTTTGGAACCGCCGGCTGCCTGCCGACCCGCGTCGATCGGCGCTAAGTCTTAAAAGTTAATTCCATCAAGCTTCTGAAGCTTCTACTACGAAGAACTTCTAGCAATTTGCATTCCACCGGGTACACACATTTGTAACATATCATGCCATCTTTGCAGACTTGCCTTCTAAGCTCATGTTGTACTGTGCCACGGTTTTGCTCAGTATACTCTTCCTGCTCTCATTGCTTGCTAAATCACGGCGAGGAAGGGTCTGTGGCGTTTTTTCCGATAAATACCCGCCAGTTCAACTTACCTATGCTCTCTCCAGTTGAACACGATACCTACGGTTGGATATGACGGTTTCTTCACGTCGTATATCAGCGCGTTCAGGCTCATTTTCCATGCTAGAGAAATTGTTCAGGAGGGTTATGACAAGGTTCCTCGTGGCTCTGCCTCCATCCTTTCCTCCGTCTTGACAAGAATATTAGCACTATGGTCGAGCATTCAAGATTCCCACGCTCGGTGGATGGATGATTATTGGTAGTGGACCTAAAATGACGGACGACATTCGTAAAGCGACGGACCAGCAGCTTTCCTTCATGGATGCTGTTGTAGCGGTGAGTCATTACTTCTGACCGTCCTTTCGTGCCCATGCCTATGCCCAACAGGTTATGCAGCCCGAGTATACAATGTCGCCAGCTCTTGTCACCGACCCTTACCACAACGATATCATCCGCACCACGCTAACCCGCAACTTGGAACCATGCTTCCCTGACCTTCGGGATGAGCTTCAAAAAGCGTTCAAGAAATATATCCCCATCACAAACGGTGAGCGCGTACCTTCGCAACTACATATATTTTACTAACAAGAAGGTCCCTAGACTGGTCTCCCATTCAGGCGCACGAAACTGTGATGAGGATCATATGTCAGACGAGTAACAGACTCTTCGTCGGAGAGCCACTTTGTAAGCTCATTGCTGTTAAGAGCTGCCATAGCTATATCATGACCTATGCTATTATTCCAGGTCGCAACGACGACTTCATCGCACTGAACGTTGAGTTTGCGATCGATGTCATAAAGTCCGCATTTTTGCTCAACTTGGTCCCAGACTTCATGAAACCGTAAGAGCACACCACTTTGCTCGTTCAGATGAAACTGATTATATGATGATAATGACTGTATCACTGCAGGCTCGTCGCACCCTTCGTCACAACGGTAGAAAAGAAAATACAACGTGCTATGCGACACCTGGGGCCCATCATCCAAGAGAGACTCAAGAAGCAAGCTCAATATGGGCGTGATTGGCCTGACAAACCGGTAAGCAAACTGCTTCAATCCCCTGCATCACTTTCCCTCATCTCCTCAAGAACGATTTCCTCGCATGGGTCATAGACGAAGCAACAACACCACAGAGACACACACTCCGAGATCTAACCATACGTATACTCAGTGTCAACATGGCCGCTATCCATACCACTTCCATTGTACGTAGAAACAAACGTGTTTCCGCATCTTCTCGTTCTAATGTCTAAATAGGCCTTCGGTATCGTCCTTCACTACCTGGCGGCACATCCCGAGGTCGTCAACTCCCTTTGTGAAGAAATCGAGTCTGTTGTCAATGAATATGGGTGGTCTAGAGAATCACTAGACAAGATGGATAAGGTGGACAGCGTCCTCAGAGAGACGCAAAGAGTAATGGGCGTAGGTGCTTGTACGTCACGATGCATTTCGTCTTCTTTTACCACTTGGACTGAACATTTTGGCGTCTAGATAATGTGACTCGAAAGGCCGTGAAGGATTTTGTGTTTTCAGATGGTGAACTAACTATTTCGATCACCAAGACTTGATTTCTGAAGCGCATCCCAATAGGTACCGTAGTGCCCAAAGGACACTTCGTGTCGCTGGCCTTGCTTTCCACTCATCTCGATAAAGTGAGAAACCCCTCCTATAGTGAAAGCGCTTCCTGACGTCCGCGGTTCAGAGGAACTATCCAGAGCCCGAAGAGCTTCAAAGTTTCAGATTCTCCAAGTTAAAGAAAGAAACCGACGGTCCAGGGATTAAGTACAACATGGTAACCCCAAACCCTGACTACCTTCTCTTCGGGCACGGAAGACATGCCTGGTATGTTTCTCTCAGACGTTCTTCCTTCCTTCCTACCTTATTCCCTCTCCTCCCCTAAGTCCTGGGCGCTTCTTCGCTGTCGCCGAGCTCAAGAGTCTGTTAGCTCACGTCGTCCTCACCTATGACATGAAGATTGAAAACGAGGGGAAAGTCCCACCCCCGATATGGATCGCCAACACTGTCCTCCCAAATGACAAGGTGCCAGTGTTGTTCCGGAAACGCCAAGTCTGACTAGTGTATTAGACCTTATCGTTATGACTTAAAAAACTGTTTTTTTAAGTTGTTCCACGAGTCCGAAGGCCGCAACGACAAGGTACCAGTGTTGTTCCGAACACGTCGAACCTGAGGCGAGCTTAAAGGTAAATGCATCACCAGTCGGTTACCTACAAACTACATTTCAAAGTATCAGGTCGAGGAATGATTAATTCTTTGCAAGTAACTCTTGGAGTAACTCCGAGTATAGCAAAGGCATTGGGCAGATTCCCAGCACAAAGTCTTCCAAGTAGTTTCCGCTACGCACATACATAGTCGCTTGGATCCCGTCTTGTTTAGAATCGAAGTGTGGATGTCGTGTGAGCACGCTCTGGCACTCGCCGTCGCCTCATGCAATGTCTGACAACGAGGAAGTCACAGAAGCGGCCAGCGGCCATTGGACATTTGATCCTCCACGAAGAGGAAAGACGAAACGAATGAAGAATCAGACTCGTCGTCTCCGGAACAGCACTTGTTTTGGACGACATCGTCGGCGATTCACATTGGGGCGGAACCTTCCTCCTAGGCGACCTTCCCCTCGTCTTCAAACTAGTCCAAATCATAAGTCAGAACCACATGCACCAGAAATCTTTGAGCTCTGCCTTATCCATGAGTAGGAAGTAGTGCCAGTGACGCAAAATTTCATTTCCCTTGGATACTATATTCCCTGTAGGGATGTGCCTCAAAAGACACGTCTTTGCCGTTGAACTCCAATCCGATTCGGATAAGGATTTGCACTTGTCTTGCGCATCGCCTCACGTTCGGAAACAGGTTGAGAAACAGCACAGCATTGAAGATATCAATTGCGGCTCGACATTCAACGTGATGAAATTATCGTGCTGGATTAATTGAAGGAGAGAGGGGTCACGCACACGTGCAGACGCGTTGTGTGACTACTGTGACATTGCGACTCTTCACGCGACCACCATGACCGACAGCGCTGAAAGCCCTCCGCCTGAGGCAGATGCCTCCCATTCTGCAGACGACGTCGAAACGGAGGCGGAAGCTTCTAGCAGTGTCTTCGTAAATCCCCCAGATGATGAAGTTGAAGAGCCAGAAGCAGCCTCCGCCATTCCCAAAAAGAAACGCGAAAAGAAACCTGACCCTGTTCGAGAGACAGGGAAATCTCTTCTGCCTTTTTCGAGAGTCCAGAAGATTATCAAAGCAGACAAGGTGAGCCTACACGGCATGTTCGAGCGGACTGATTTTCACCGCCGAACGAGTGAACCAGGAAATACCTATCATTGCCAAGGACGCAACCTTCTTAATATCGTTGGCAACGGAGGAATTTATCAAACGATTGTGTGAAGCTGGACAGAAGGTTGCTGAGCGGGAGAAACGGGCAACGGTCCAGCATAAAGATCTGCGTACGTTCTCCAGTCTAACTTTTAACCGCTTAGCTGATCTCACTCATCTAGTCTCCGTCGTTCGTCGCGCAGACGAGTTTCTGTTTCTTGACGGTACTGTTTCCATTGGAGGCGTGCACTTTCCTTCCCGACTCACTACGATGGAACAGAAATCATGCAATTGACCAGTCCTGAACCATCTACTGTCAAACGGAAGCCGAAAGCCTTGACAGGAAACCCTCTCGAGGGCGCACCTACCCTTCTAGACCAGTTCGTAACAACGAAGAATTCTACTGAAGAATCTCAAGACGTCGAGGAGAATATTGTAATGAACGAGGATGGCACTATGACTGTAAATTAATGGTACGGCTTTTTTCATCTGCCTTCATATCAAACTCATGTTCACTAGGCGTGTTAAAGACAGCTACATCTAGACCAAGGGTAATATATCTGTAACAGTAGTGTAAGAAGCTGTTCATCTACCTCCAGCCTACCTCATCAATGTGACAAACCCGCGACCAGGTAATTACAATACGGGAAGACTATAGCTAGACGATACAAAGGACGACTATCAATACATTAATTCTCAAAACCCAGCGTCCTTATCCCCTCCTCTAGCTTTTCAGCAGCTTCATCGCCCGTTCGCTCCTTCTCGACGACAGCAGGCGTACGAGAAAAGAACGGTATCGTGCGTAACGGCCCAGTTGGACTATCTAGATTTACAGATGCTGCAGTCTGTTCACAACATTAAAAATGGAGCAAGCTGGGAACGAGGAAGCCATGCTCGCCTTCTCCAATCCCTCTAACAAGGTACATGCTTTGCACAGATCGTTACTTGACATGTAACCGCACCGAAGGCATGTCTCTGTTGAGATGGTATCAGTCCAGCGCGAGGAGAGATAAGGTTTCCACGACGTACGTAGCGTCTTTCCGATCAGTCTGCCATCCTCTCTCCCATTTGCTCCCTTCTCCCTCTCTCTCAGAGCCATCCGTTCTCCAGAAAATATCACATCCACAATCGCACTTGGCCTTGCCTTCTCCAGCTCCTTCAAGAAGACCCGCGCATGACCCCGATACGCGTCCGGGGAGTAGATGCACTCGGTCGAATGGTACGTCAAATTTTTAAAGTAAGCGTACATGACGATCTCCTTTTCGTACGTGTACTTGAACGGCTTTGACCGTTTGATGGTGTCGTCGGTGGTGGATCCAGTGCAGATGTCTGTACATCGGCCCAGGCGGGATATATCCCCGCGCATAACTGAGCAATGGTTAATTTCAGCGTGGGATGCGGTAGAGCCGGGGTAGACGTACTGTTCATGAGGACGGTCTCAGCAATGTCGTCTGCGTTGTGACCTGTCACGATGTGGTCTACTCCAAGCTTGGCTGCTCCACGGTCTAATGCCTGTCGTCTTGCGAAATGGCCGTGGTTAAACGCAGCTGCGAATACGACGCTACACGCGATAACATACCGAAAGACACCGCAATACGTGCAGTTATTCTTCTTGCCTATGGTATCGACCACTCTATCCATGGTCCATCCGTACAGATCAGAGTATGGGAGTATGAGCAAAGGCAGGGAGTATTCGTCGGCATTCTGCTTCACGGTCTGCAACAGGATCTCAGCTCATACCCGACCTACACCAGTAAATTTCATACGTACATCAAGAGAAGCATCCCGATATCCCGTTATACCCTCGTCTATAGACAAAAGGTACAGGTCGAGTCCATAATTATAGCGTTCATTAAGTGCCTTCATGACATATGCCAGGACAGTAGAATCTAGCCTCTACTCTGTCAGCTTTTCGCTCTCTCCTCACCATAAATGGCACGCGCACCTTTCCCGCCCGATGCACCTATCGCGACTTTTTCTCCTCTTTTAAAGAGCTTGGCTTGCATAATGGTATTGTGGATTTCCGTCTCGAAGACGTAATAAAAACAGGACAGGCAGATCTGTTGCCCGGTTTTTGGGCGTTTAAGGATTGCACGAGCGGTATGGCATAGAGCACAAGGGTGTGGTGGCATTGGATGCAATATTACTTACAAGACGCTAACGGGAGGAGGAAGATCAAGATATGTATGAGTCATTCTGATCTTCCGCCTCAGAAATTAAACACAGCCACATTCATCTTATTCCGAACC
>RZIO01000004.1:955422-974761 GCA_004338095.1 Gloeostereum incarnatum
CATCGGCAAGGACCAAACTTGAACCAAAAACTGTGACGTGGCTGACGGTGGCGGCAGTGGCGTCCAGCTCAAGGCCCTTGACGTGTTGTGAACCATACATCTTATGCAAAATGTCTATTAACAAGCCACATAGATGTTACTTGGTCTTTACACAAAGCAATCCTACCCCTACCTCTTGAAAGTGCATGAAAAGAAGCCCTACTAAGGACCCGGAGGTAATCTAGAAGGCACTCCAAGTCCCATGCCATCCTGAGGTGTCCTAGCAGGTATAGTGATCAAAAATACATGTATATAGTTCTTATTGAAGCTTCGTATGACCCATATGATGTATGTATCAGCAAATAT
The DNA here is from genome assembly GCA_004338095.1 of Gloeostereum incarnatum. NCBI lineage: Eukaryota > Fungi > Basidiomycota > Agaricomycetes > Agaricales > Cyphellaceae > Gloeostereum > Gloeostereum incarnatum. Next base: position 955,768 of record RZIO01000004.1, read on the forward strand.
ACTGTTCCCGAGGAGACCGACACCCCTAACGCCTCACTACCGGAGATATAACAGCACGCAATCTCACACTTTAGACCTCTGTGATTGCACGCACAGCTACATCTCCAGAATGTCGCGCATAAGCCAAACTTGATTTTTTTTATACTTTCACCAGCATAGCGTCCTTGCAGCTGGCCTTTCCGTCGGGAGAACGCAGTGCGAAATGTTTTTGAAAACAATCATGATCCATAATGACCAAAGTTCCGAATGATTCAGCTTCGCCACCTTGTCGATATCTGCAAGAACAAAGAGCGAGAAGTTGATAGTTTGTTCTGATGCCCAGAAGATCGTGGTGGAACCACACGGCGTGTTGCTGACGCCACATCCCGTTCGGCTCTTATACTTCGTAGACAAACAGAAGTAGCATTGCAAACATATACAGGATAAACAAGCACAAGAAGTATGCAGTACACATCAGACGAGAGGTATCGAAGAAACATAACGAGGCTAATAACTACACGTCACTCTTCCACTTTCAAGTTCAAACAACGTACGTGTTGGGTACAACTTGAGTTTCTCTGGTAGTGGTATTGTTTACGAGGCCAACCCCTGTCCTCTTATGCTCGACATCGGCTGGGTACAACTGGGTCCTGCTCCTCCGCCGGTAGGCAATCAGCTTCAAAATGGTCGAAACGATTGCGAACAAGAGCGTGATCCATGGCAGGATAGCCAGCAGCCGCACTGAACACGCGGACGTAAGTATCGCTGACAAGTTGAGGGGGGAAAATAGACTCACAATAATGGAGCGAGTTGTAGCGAAGCCCTCCAACGGAACGAGTTCGGTAGAAGTGGGTATACGGTACCAGAGTGGCAAAGAGCCATAGAGAAAGGAGCCCCATGAGCAGTGCCTTCACGTGAAGATATTTCGTGGAGGATGGATACGTGGATTGCGAGCTAGTGCGCAGAAGATGGAGAAGGAAGATGAGGCTCAGAAGCCAAATGAGACCACAGATTGCGGTGATGATGGCGGCGGTGCTGAAAACGTCTACAAAAAACGTTGGTGAGTACATACGTTGTGATGAAAAATAGGGACAAGTACCGTTTGCAGGGAACCCGACACGTCTCGGTCCGTTTTTCAGTTTGATAAGGGCATTAATACCTGGGGAATGAATAAGTTATTAGCAGACGACGGCGTGCTAGAATGAACGGGACTCACCAATACCAAACCAATAACTCCCCAAATAAAAGTCATTAGTAGGCTTGCCAGCCTGGGTCCCCGAAGAGGCATGTTGACGTATCGGTTGTTAGTAGACATGGTTGGGAAGATTTAATGAAGAAAGATAAAAGAACTGAAGCCTTTATACGAATGGGCCAGCATCAGTCATGGCATCATCAGGAAGTTTGAGTTCACCAAGACATGACCCCCAAGACGTCACCTATTCATTCGTGTCTGCGATCTGCGTCCAAGATCGAGACTGAAAAGAAGGGAAACTTCAATAACCTGCGCCCGACTTGAAGCTTGAATATTCTTGAATGTTCATACGGTTCAAAGTTCTACGTTGCATGCTAAGCGCAGGCCTGGAATAAGCCGTGGATGCATTATCCAGAGGTCATTGCAGTCTATCAATAGACTACAACGTCTTAGCAGGATCGTGTTCACCTAGACTCCTTAGACTCCGCGCAAACTCCATGACAGATATGCTTGAGACAAGGAGAGAAGCTTTTTTTAGTTGATAATGACGGTCACAATGATGAGGTCGATACGTACAACTTGTGGTTGGAGTACAGTTGACAGACGAGACACGTATCCGAGTCAATCATCGTCGGTCGATCCGTCTGATTCCGCGGCGATCACTAACACGTGGACTTGTGTGGCGTCGGTGGCGGGTTCGAAATAAGAACAGGAATACGTTTATACAGAGCGAATGAAGGGAATAACAAGATTGAACCCAAATACATAATAGAAGAACGACCCCCCAGATTGCAGCTCCTAGGAATCTATACCACACCCTGTTCTCCCGCCACAAGCCTACTGGAGCTCAGGAGGAAGAGAATCATACTGAGGGCACAAGAGCTGCCAGTCCAGAGGTGTGATCTGGGACTGAGGACCTTGGATGTTCTCCGCGGGCGCTTCAGCGAAGACAATGGCAAGCCCCACTTCCAAGTGCCAGTCGATGTGACTAGAGAGTTCAGATGAGACGAAGGAATTCACATCGGGGTATAAACCATGACGAACCAATGCAAGAACCATGCTCCCGGGTTATCCTAGTATAAGTAACATGAGTAGAAGTTAAGACAGACAAGGCCGAGAGCGTACAGTGAAGAAACGGAACGTCGTGTTTCCTCCAAGCACTAAAAAAATCGTCAGATGCATGTCAGCGCCCCAGTATCTGGGACGTACACGGGACGACGTCTCTCCTCGCCGGGTTGACAAAGTTGAACTCAGCACTAAAGGCTCCCGTTAAATGAAGGCGACCCTGCAGAACGTAAAGGTACTCACGTGTTCGAAGTTCGCACTATGTCGAAGTTGTGTCCATGCACTGTAACCCATCATCAGAGCGCGAACGTCAATTTTAAGAAATTGCTTGGACGAACAATGGAAGGGATGAGCTATTCAGTTTCTCATCAGAAACCTATCGTTTTGCACGAAAATGAAGCTTACCTCCTGCTCCCGGAATACTGATTTCTATCGTTTTATTGGGTGGCAAAAGGAAGATCTAGAACCCGTGAGAACGTCACTGGATTCATGCACTTGAGGGACACCTACTTGTTCCTAGCAAATGCGAAACGTCAGCAATGCTGAGTACCCACGCAACGGAACTTGAAGAATCAACGTACCGATGGCAAGAAATCTTGAGGCTGCGCCGCACCACTGAGAATCTGAAGAAGAACTGGCACAGGAGGTGACAAATACGAGATCCCGTTGATGTCAAAGAAGGGAGGATTCGGCTATGCGACCATTATAGGAGACGAAACTTGACCGATCGGAAGAAAGCATACCACAGAGATTTGAAGGTTGTAGGCGACGTCAGGAGGCCCTGAGCCAAGCTGAGCATGCTGCATCAGACAGAATTATGGTGAGAATGTTATAGATCCACCTTTCCGGGGCCCTCCTCGGCGATAGGCTGCATTCCCAGGTCAACCATTAGCTTTGATCAAAACGAGAAGTCCAGAGTACATACGTGCATGTCGGCGTCGGTCAATTTCCGCCCAGGAGTTTCTGTTGTTGTTGGTTCAACAGCCCGTGCACCTTTGTAGCGAAGAATCGCTCGGATTAGAGTGACATTAACTATAGATGACAATCAGGCCAAGTTTGATTCACGAGAAAAGGAACGTTTACGATTGGGGTTTCCTGCTGGGTTTCCTCCGGTGAGCCTAGATGGGTATTATTCAGTCCATGACCGCATGCACATGGAAATAAAAGAACATACGGCGCTCGAATCCAGTAATTGCCGACGCGTTGGTTAGCATTCAGGATGACAGACACACGTTGGGCTACGATAAATATGATCAGCCAAATGTGATAACGACGACAGATTTTATCACACACCAGCATAGACATCAACGTTCTGAACAGTCACAGGATCATGCTCTACACCATCAAGTTCCATGGCCGTAATGTTGTGGTTGTCGATGGAGAACGTGAAGAAAGGGCGGCACGAGAGGGAAACAAGACGCAATCGATACCTCTTCCCTCGTTCGACGTTGATGACAGAGTAGGGGACAAGCGGCTGTACGGAGATCAGCGGCAGATGCAAAAACGGACGGGAATGTCCTTACGCCACCGTTGTATCGTCCTCTACCATTGATTAATCCAGAGTCTGGGATGCTAAAAACCGGGAATTAAATATGGAAAGCATAACAGGGGAAATTGCTCACGGGACCGTGCCGGTCTGGAAGTATCTGTTCTGAGAAGCAGGTGCCAGCCCATGGTACCAGTCAGCCAACGTAATAATGGTACTCTCTGTAATGACGAAGACGACATCAAGTCACTCGAAGTCAATATAGAGCGATTATCTTACCGTCATCGACATCGTATAGATGCCTGAGCGGGTCTCTACGGTCTGTTATATAGCTTTCAGAACGACGGCTCGAAAGCAGCAAGAGACACAATAGACAATACCGTATACAATGAAACTTCCCCGGAGTCCGTCACCTAGCAATGCCGGGGTGAGGTAGGGAATAGAAATATTGCATTGGAAGTCTCACAGTACTGGGTAGACAAGTGCGAGTGATACCAATAGCTGAAGGCGAACTTAAGTGGGCATCAAGGCAGAACAATCGAGAGTATTCAGCATACCTTCCAATCTGTCCTGCCGTGTCAAACCTGTAGTGGAACGTCGAGCCAGGGGCAATAGGGCACTGTCAAGACGCCGATGTGAATGTGTGGGCGCCATTTCAAAAGAAAGAGTGGCTCTTACCTGATTCACAAAGCTACCAGGGACAGTTTTTAGAAAGAAGGAAGGCACGGAAGCTAGGACGCTCACGAAGGGCCGTCCTGGCCAGAGGTACGAGCTTGGAAGAAGCCATGCCAATGCTGTTAAAGAAAAATTAGCTCTAGTCAGAGTAAGATATGACTAAACCTCACAATGGAAGTGCTGCGTCGCATTCCAGGATCAGTCAATTGGTTTCGAAGCGTGATATCTGGATAGTTGACATTAGACAGAGACTAGCAAACAGTCAGGGGTGCGACGTACCAACTTCATCGTTCTTGTTCACGAGAATTGCCTTCCCAGGGAAGGTATCTCCTGCGACGATAGCACTGCACATAATAACGTCAACCATAGTCGAGGTCATTATCTGAGTACCTACGAGCGCACGAAACCGTCGGGGGAAATCACCTTGTTTTTGATAGGGAGGTCGATTCTCCGAAGCGCGGCGAGAGCAGACGAAAATACAAGGGACACGGAGATAAATGAAGCGAGGAGAACCATGGCCGACTATAGGTTGAAAATGCGGGGATGCAACTCCAATGAAGACACCCTCAGGCTGTCAGTTCAACTTTATAGAAAACCGAGAGCCTTTCTCATGAGGCAATTGAGCCGGCGCCATATGGGAGGAGAGGTCATTGGATTGTCGTGCGAAATATTGAGTGGTATCGTCTCACAGGGAGGACGTTTTGGTGCCTCGAAAGTCGACACGGTAAGGACACGGTAGCTGAGCCAAGGCAGAATTCGACATTTGTGCCGTCAGTCCGCGAGGCGACGTGAACGAGGGCCGAAACAATGTATGAGAGCGCGTCTTCTGTCTGTATCTTTTGAATAGGTGTCTCTCGGATACCTGTAGTCCGATGTTGGTTCCAAGTCAATGGTTCAAGTTCGAGGGCCGGGATGTCGATGCGATTCATGTGAAGTTGACAGTGCACAGAAGCAAAGGCACCAGCTGGCTCAAGAAAGTTGTCGTTCGTGAGACGACGCTGACCGAAAATAGCAGAATGTCGCCCAGGGTTTAGTGAGAGTCCCAGTGTCATTGAGAGTGAGGGAATGAAGCGTTCGATCACACCAAATCACAGTGATCGGGCCTGGCCCTGAATGACGCACTCTGGCACATGGATGATATACGCCATACTTTAACAAGAAGAGCAGAAAACGCTACAGTCAGGGTATGAAACACATCCTTGGATACACTATAGAGCAACTTTAAGGAGTTTCTACCAGGTGATGCTTGGGTGATGCAATCTTTCTTGCGAATTGTCTGAGTCTTCTGCGTTCCCATCACTTTCACCCCGGCTTAACACCGGAATGAAGATTACCGAAGATCAAAACACCCACGAAGCTTGTTTTATGTTTGAAGAAGTCAATACATCTGAGAAAGCTCCGTCCACCGTGGAATTGTTTAAGGGAAGAGCCATCGCGAGACCGAAGGATAGAGGGCTCAGGCTTCTAGCATCCAACTCGATAACTCGAACCGAGTACTGACCTGTGGAATGCTTTCAACTCTTTCTCTCGAAGGGATCAGATAAAGCTCTGGTAAAACCGGACAATTGATTTAACAGTGACGGTAGTTTGACGAGCCGCACGCGAAAGCAGATGAAATGAAGACGAAAGAAAACCTCATGAGCACTGGTTGGCAGATTTCTTGGCAACTTGACGTGGAGATAGTTCTCCGAGAGAGGAACTAATGGGCCAACCGGGTACCGCTTGACTCGATAGGTTTCCGGAACCAATTGCTCAAGGGGTAAACTGTTTCGAAGATGAGATCCAACCTTCGGAAAAGTAAAGAGGAAAACAAATTGACATACGCAGAAATCCAGGTACGAAACCGGGAGAGCTATGAAGCGAACGGTCGAAAACGACCTCTCGAGTAATATTATCATTTCTTGAGCCTTCAGCCTCGTAGATGGGAGTTGGTCGTGATCTACATGTGATGACACTGCCACTAGTCATCGGAGATGCCCTTCAGGGTGAATGGTTTGGTTACCTGGTGTTTACATAGAGGGTTCAACGTTAGGCTCGAAACCGGCCTCCCTTGGAAATGACGATGATGTGGCGGGAAACCTTTACCCGCTCTTCCGTCCCCCATCCTCTCCATCATCCTCCCCTCTTTTGGATCTAGTTGGTAAGGAAACTGACTTATTAGTCTAGTTCGATGTCCGGTTATGTCGATCCTGGAATCCAAACAAGGACTTGGGGCAGATTGTGGCGGCATTTTTCTGACCAATCATCGGAAGAACCAAGGCTCTGTCAAGAAGAGTAGGGAATCCACAGGAAGATATCCTCAAGAGTGCGGTAACAGGCGCCTTGCGAGAGCTGACAATCCGGAAAAAATCTGGATAGTATTATTGAACGGTGGTCGGTCCGATCATAACACGCCCTAGGTTAACTGCCAATCATTACTTACCCCGTTGCCTAAGAATATCAACCTTGGTGCTCGAGGACAGAAGGAAGCTATTTCGATCAACATAGACTATGCTTAAGCATAGTTATGACTTGTGTATGATGAGCTGGCCACAAGTAGTACCAGTGTGGTGCTTGGCGGTAGCGGCGAGATAATAATTCCTGATAGTAAACTCTATGTAAATTATGGAGAAAAAGACTTGAATCTGGCTTTGTAAGTCTAGAAATTGATGCATGCGCGGACGAATGAGTGGTATGTAGAACGCGAACGTCGGTGACAGAAGCCCCTAGAAATGCATGACTAAGCATCGTCATCTGTCCAGATTGGGATCCATCATCTATATGTCTTGAGCTCCACTGGATGGACGACCGCCAATAACGCTCCTCGCTGACATTCGTCGCATCTTTGTTCGGTACCACCATCATCTCTAAGAATTTCCGCCCCGCGCGATGTCGTCCCCACAATCTAATTCTCCTCCGAGTCCGACTTCCACTTCAGTCTCCGCTACTTCATTCGTTTATCCTGTAAGGTCTCTCCTGGCCAACATTCAACCTGCTGCAAATGATGCGCACGACGGTAAGTTGTAGCATTCAAAAAATTACCTGAAAATTGCCTGAAATTCTCTTCATGCGCGTCCAGATGTCCATCGTCCGACCGTTTCGATATCGACAACTTCGTCCTCCAAACTTTCCCGGAGGTCCCAGAGTGTCACCAGCACCTCTTCCACATATATATCTAACAGAAGACGGTCATCAAAATCTTCTCTCTCCTCATCGTCCAAACTGCTTGACGGAAACCACAAAAACTTCCGTCATTTTCCTGGAGAGGATCATCCCGACTTCTCTTCTTCTAAATTTGAACGGCATACGCTTGGCGGACATTCCACCCCAAATTTTATTACCTCTTCACAAGCACACAGTTCCACTACAAGTTCCCTCTCCTCTCCTTCTCCCTCTCAATACGACGACTCGGGCGACTCGTTCTCGATATCCCCATGTGATTCCCCCGCTTTCGATCCAAGACATCCGCCGGCTTTCCATACCGTTGCGCAAGAAGCATTCATGGCGTGCAGTGACCCCTTGCTACCGCAAAACTCATGGTCATTTGGACTGCCTGAAATGCAAGAGACCCTCGCAGAAAAACCAGCCGACCCATCGTCGCCACCTAAGGGGACCCCATCGCCCAACAAATCAATACCGATCCTTGCAGAAATCCCTGAAGATACGGCAGCAGCAGCGGCGGGCCCACCCACGACACCACCGCCCCTCGGTAGGGAGGACTCTGATAACGCTTCATTGCCGTGGAACCCTTCCGAGTTAGGTCTGGTGCACTTGCCCCCTCTTCCCGCATCTCCCAGCGTCAGTGGGTCTTCTCAAGGAGGAAGCAGTCGCTCTGAATCGAGGTATTCAGACTTTGGAAGCTCCTCCGCTCCCATCTCACGTCGGTCTAGGGCACTCGGAGGCTCATTACTAGGTAGCTCTGGACTGTCGTCGTATGTCGCGTCTCAGGTGGGATCGAGCTCTTCTGGATTTGGCAGCGGTTCCGACTCAGGCCCGGGGTCTTGTCAGGATTTTGGATCGGTTTTGGATGAGCGCAGAGTTCCCTCGTCAGGGACTTCTTTGTCCGCTGGAGATGCGTCTCGAGGGAGTTCTTCGCTGAATAGTAGTGCCGAAGCAGTGTCCAGTGATGTTCCCCTCGTCACGGTAAGGTTTAAACACGTTCAGGACGACGATGGGCATCATGTGGTGACTGGAAGAGAAGGAAAGCTCTCACGGTGTGAAGATGAGGTACGTGGAGAGGCCTTCCCCAGGCGCCCTCCGACTTTCTCACAATATTCCTCAACAGCCTATTCGTACTCCTGGGGCCGTTCAAGGATACGGTGTTCTCATTGTTGTAGAAGAGTTGGAAGACACTCTGATCGTTAGACAAGTTAGCGAGGTGCGTCACTCCCTCGAGCCTGTCAACCTGTGCAGTTGTATTGACACCGTGCAGAATTCCACAACGATTCTCGGCCTCCCACCTGCATATTTATTTTCCTTAGAATGCTTCACGGATACTTTGCCAATTTCGCAAGCTGCAGTGTTATGGGACACCGTCCAGTTTCTTGTAGAACCCGAGCCAAGCATCAATGCTCCCGGTCGGTATCTGCGTATATGCGTGCACATGATCCACTCATCGTGATAATTAGGTCCTTTCGTTCATCCCAACGCTGGTCTTACTGCTAAAATGAATAAGTCACCCTTCGAACAGTCGTCTCCTGTTGAACAGGAAGATTTTTCGCCGCATGTTTTCTTGCTGTCTGGCTGGGGCGCTCCTGGGAGCGCATCGATTCCCGCCGGCTTCGCTGCCGCTGCCTCGAACACCACGTATGTAGGCTACAACCCTGCGACACCTGCTTTCGGTACCACGGGACTGGAACCTCCGGATCCAACAAGGAAAGCATGGACATGTTGGTGTGCGATCCACAGACCGCCTCCATCGCCATATCCTATCAACAACACGAGCAGCGGTGCTATGGATCAGGCGGCGGGTGGGACTTCCCAACCAAGGGAGAAGAATTTAATTATTATGGAGTTTGAATTGGAGAGGGATACTTTGAACCCGCTGTATCCTCCACCAGGGTCATTCCTCATGTCCACGGGGCAGCCGGGAAGTACAGGTAGTATGACGAGCGACGAAAGGTGAGCGAGGCCTGTCTTCTGTTCTGCCCCTGGCTGACTTGAACGTGGTGTCAGTTCTGGTACAGACAGCTCAAATAGAAGTGCTACAACTCACTCGGGCAGCGGCACCGATGACACTGAAGCCACCTCTGTGAGCGTTCCAAGTACATCGGAGACTGAGTTCTGCGCGAACGACGGCGTCACGCCCACTGTCGGCCCTACGGCTGGAATGCTGCCGGGCAAGCACATGGCTGGAGATACCCTGGGACCTCTTAAACCACACACGCCCAACATGGGGCAGGTGGCGCCAAGTTCTACAGCATCGACGGCGGTGGACCTGCCTGCCTTGGGGATAGACGGTGAAGACGACTGGGCACCCTCTCCCGAGGACATCATGGAGTCCACGACATCGCACTCGAAACCACTGCTTGCGCTTGAACGTCTCCGACGATTGACGCGCGGTGGGCCGGCGTCGCCAGGAGGCTCGACACACGGAGCGAGGAAGAGATTTGCACAACGTCAATCGATGCCTAACACGTCCGCGCATGGTGCAAATCCGTCTCCATTCGGTTCATACACTTCAGGTGTTGGTATGATGGACATTTTTGCAGTTATATCACAGATGAACGAGCAACTGGGAGCTGCGCCCGATCTCGACACGTTCTTGAAGGTGGTTGTCGGTCTGATTAAAGACCTCACCCAATTTCATCGTGTATTGGCGTACCAATTCGACGAGATGTGTAATGGGCAGGTTGTCGCCGAGCTTGCGGATTGGTGTCGAACGCATGTCCTATATCGAGGCTTGCATTTCCCGAAGGGAGACATTCCGCAGCAAGCGAGAGAGCTCTATCTGATCAGTAAGTTAACCTGTCTATTTTGTCGTGGGCGGGCAGGCTCACAGAATCACAGACAAAGTCCGCCTCCTGTATGATCGCACGCAACCCACTGCTCGTATTGTTGTCCGCTCTCAAGAAGATCTCGAAATCCCTCTAAATATGACACACTGTTATCTGAGGGCGATGAGCCCGATTCACATCAAGTGTAAGTCCGAAAAACAACGTCATGTCGTTCATAGACTAACTTATCCCCGATAGACTTGGGAAACATGGGTGTGAGGGCATCTATGAGTATTGTGCGTAAACTCCCCCTGTAGTACATCCCTTCACTCCTAATTACATGACGCTAGTCGATCATGGCATTTGGCGCACTGTGGGGGCTAGTTGCCTGCCACTCTTATGGACCGCATGGCATGAGGGTGTCTTTCCCTGTCCGACAAGTAAGCCCTGCCCGCGCGCATCGATTCGATCGACATTCAACTTTGGTTCCTTTCTCTAGATCCTTAGATTGCTCAGTCAAAGTATATCCCGCAATATTGAGAGATTGAGCTATGCTCAGCGCCTGCGCACTCGCAAACTAGTAAGCGAACAATAGGTAAGGACAGCAACCGCTCACTAAAATGCACCTATTTCAAGATCAATACTATCTCTTCGGAAGATCGTCCTGTAATTGTCTTCACCGGCTTGATAGTTTGCTTGTTTTTCATTGCCATCTTTAGACCGGATATATCGTTTCCAATGCCAGCGACCTACTTGGTCTCTTCGATGCAGACTTTGGTATCCTTGTCATTGGCGAGGGCGCCAAAATTTTGGGTCCTAATCAGCATGGTCAAGAGATCCTAATCATTGCGGAGTACCTTCGCTTGAAGCAGTTCAAGTTCGTCAAGTGGCCTATTTAATGCCAGCCGACAAGTTGACGCGACTATTTCAGCACGATTCAAGTTTCCCAAGCGGTGACCAGCGACTTCGCCGATCTCCAGCTTTCCACAGGTATAATAATACAGCAGAACTTTTTGCTCGCGCCGTGTTTCTAATCATATTCCATAGGTCTTGAGGTCATTGCTGGCTTACTCTACGTTCCACTCTCAAGTGGTGGGAAAGATTTTATTGCATTACTTCGAAAAGGACAACCTCGTAATGTTCGCTGGGCTGGAATGCCCTCCAAGCATGGTGCCAGTGATGCATCAGTTTTGGAGCCACGGACAAGTTTCAAAGTCTGGTCGGAGATTCTGGCAGGCAGGTGCAGAGTATGGACCGATGAGCAACTGGAAACCGCAGGAGTACTGGCATTGGTCTACGGAAAGGTCAGTCCTGTCCATCGGTCGCACTTTTCTTTTCATAAACCGAGTGTTTCTGCGTGTGTATAGTTTATCGAAGTGTGGAGACAGAGGGAAACTGCCCTGCAAGCCACGAAGCTCACCAATATCCTTTTATCTAATGCCAGACATGAAGGTAAGCCGTTTGCCACCCACGGCTTGTAGCGGCTATTCATCGTTATTCCGCAGTACGAACGCCCTTGAATCATATTATAAAGTGAGTAGTTAGTGTTTATTTCGGGCTAGTATTGACGGTCTTGTCAGTTGTCTCGAAATGGCTCTTAATGGTCCCCTTGACTTTGAAACTCGAGACAATCTCACTCGGTCGCATACCGCGTCCAAGGTAAGTGCATCAGTCCTCTGCCTGCAATCGAAACTGAATACCGTATCCAGAACCTTCTCTTCACCATCAACGACCTCCTTGTCTGTTTTGTTCCCGGTTGTTACTTGTTGACACGGACTGACGTTAAGCCTTAGGATCTTACGCGCCTAGAGAGTGGTAACGAAACGACATTCAACGAACCCTTCGATTTGGCCACCACCATTCAGGAATCACTACGCTCGTATAGAAGCGAAGCGAAGAGGAGGGGGATCGAATTTCACGTCGACGTCTCTGGATGTCCTAGCTTTGTTGTCGGCGACTCGAAGAAGATCCGCACCGTTGTTCAAAACCTCGCAGCCAATGCTCGTAAGTGCCGTCCTTCCAACTGTTAGCTGCATACAACTGATTTTCATTGGGCAGTGAAATATACGTCGTCAGGATCTATCAAGGTGGCCTGTACTCATTTTGATGAGCCTGAGGGGCTGCGGGGTCCGAAACAGACTGCAGTAGAGATTGTCGTTGCTGACACAGGACGTGGTATTTCGTCCGACCGGCTGGAGAGCATCTTCCGGGAATTTGAACAAGTTGAATCTGCGGAGCCAAAAACGAGCTCAGAGCCTGGTGTTGGTAAGCTGAGCACCGGGCTTTTTACGTTTACGTGAGCTAACAAGCATTACCTCAGGACTTGGGCTTGCCGTCGTTGCCCGCATTGTGGAGCAGCTCGGAGGACAGCTTCGCGTCGAATCCCAAGTGGATCAAGGAAGTCGCTTCTCCTTCCTGATACCTCTCGCGCTTGATCCAGACAGTTTAGAGGGAGTGCTATCGACTCGTTCTTCCGCCAATTCATCGAGAGGTGGCAGTTCACACGATCCTAGCATTCGTTCCGGTGGAGACATCGAGTCCCTTGTTAAAGCGCTGTCCTCCAACCATATGGAATCTGGTCGCTCGAGTCGCTCCCTTCCTACGTGCACTGACAATATTCTTCCTCCCGTAGCACAGACTGCATACTCTGGTCTGGGCGTGTTTGATGTGGTTGATTCCCGGACACCTCTCCGTCCTGTAAAAATCGATCAATATGAATTTGATGCGCCACACCACACGATGTCGTCTGAGCCCACCCACCCACAAACCTCACAATCGCCGCCAACTTCAGGCGTTCCACCCTCGTCAATTAAAACTCCTGACTCTCCTGCCCAGCTGAGAGTCTTAATTGTCGAGGTACGTCCTCTAGCATTGAACTGTATCTCGATAGCTGATGCCTATGGATGTTCCTTCAAGGACGATGACATCAACCGCGCAATCCTTGCCAAGCGCTTGCGTCTCGATGGTCACATTGTCATCCATACGACCAACGGACAGGAAGGATTTGACAAAATCAAGTCGGACAGGCAGTTTGACTGCATCCTGATGGACATCAACATGCCCATTTTGAACGGGATTGAATCTACCCAGAAAATTCGTCAGCATGAGCAAGTGCCTGACGCCGATCCAGGCGCGGCGTTAGACCGGCTATCCTATCAGTTGAATGGGCGGATACCCATCTTCGCAGTCTCTGCCTCCCTGCTCGAGAAACAACGGCATGAACTGATGGACTGCGGTATGGATGGGTGGATTCTGAAGCCTATTGACCACAAGCGTCTCAGAATGCTCTTGCAGGGTGTGACGGACCTTGAGCAACGTGAACGGGATTTCTACCGCCCTGGCTGCAGCTGGGAGCACGGAGGATGGTTCAGTGACACCGTAGGCGTGGTTCCTCCGTCTCCTATATGTGTCTGCTGAGTGAGCACTTTTCGTTGTATCTTTCTTTTTCACTGGCTTGGTGGTGCATGGTGGGTTATTGTAGCGCTAGCATTTCTTCTCTACATTTCCTGGAACATTAGTAGTTAATGATCTGGATGTACATTATTTCTATACACACAACTCCCCTTCGTATCCGAGTCCTATACTCGCGTCATCCCCTGACGAAGCACACAGTAATATCTCCCTCATGCCTTTCACATATACAAACCTGTAGTAGTAGTCACCGCTCCCCGAACTTGAGTGTATCCATAGTTGTAGCTCACAATTCAGGACCCAGTTTCTAACCGTTGACCCAAGTAAAATTGATGCAAGGTATCTCCTAAAGCCGCCCACAAGCATGGGCCTGAACTCTCCTGCACGAGATCAAGAGCGGGGATGTTGCTTAAGAAGGGGGTATTGAACAATCCCATGGCCCCATGAGAGGAAGGTTCTTTTTCCGCCCATAAGGGCTCCCCGGTTCGTAAGGACCATCCACGAATACGTCTGTCGTCCCCAGCAGCAAACACGAAATCCTCTAGGAGATCGACGGTGATACCCTGACATGTGTCAGCAATGAGCAATCACTAATCATTGGTGGTAAGGTTGATAGTATAACGTACGAGCTGCCGGGTGAACGAGTTCACATGACCAGGAAAGACCATCGTTGGCTGAGAGGAGCGAGGAAATCGTATATCAAACGTGCACAGCTTGAGGCCCGAGGGTATCCGTCAGCGTCGGACGCTAAATAAGAAAGAAAAGAGGCTCACGTATCCATTCGTGTGGCTCGCCAAGAGCTGATTGCCGTGAACTTTCCGAAGGTAATACACAGAACTATTGCCCGAGTTGGCCTCCTGCGTACCCCCGAAGAGACTCTGGGCGCATGAACCTTCAGTCCGGATGTCAAAGAGTTGGATGGTTCCGTTTCTTGAGCCGGTATAAACGACGCTCTAAAGGAGATCCCGTCTCAGCAGGTGAGATGTGCAGTTTGCGTCCATACCTCGTCTCGTTCGATGGCAAAAACGTCGCTTGAGGTGTTCAGAGTCTGGTATTTCAATGACTGGTCGACATCGGGAAGGAAGACTGCCTTCTTCGCGAGGCCTGGGATTGGTCAATAGCCGGCTAAATGACTTGGAGCAGGGTTAAAAGAGAAGTTTCTTACCTAGGACAAGGCCGTTCTGGTGGAGGTGGCTGGTCCAAATATCATGAAGTTTTCCCAATGTAATCAGCATGGTACGACTAGCGGAGCTATAAGGTTTTGCAGTGAGGATATCAGGAGAATCAATACCTTGCAACGTTCAGATCCTGAACTGCTATCTTCGCTAATGGGCCTAAACCAGTCACACTGCCAGTGCGTTCGCGGTTAACGAAGAGCTTCAACTGGAGAAGGTAGTTAAAACGCACACGAGGTGTCGACCAGACGTAGAAATAGAGGAAACCTAGATGTTCGGACTTTTAGTCCTCTGAGAAAGTCACGACGGATGTTCGTCCCTTGCCTCGTATCCGGGATGCACAGTAAGGAGGGGTACCCATGAATCCATCTTATGAGGCTCTTCGATGTTGCAATTGCTATAAAGCCAACCACGATTGTCCCCCATGAACCGACACATTTCGCCGTTTATATCTGTGGACTGTGTTATGTACCACGCCTACATTTAAAACCAAGCCGGGACCATGAAGCACGGAGAATAGACTCACACAAAGCGCTGTTATTGGCCCGAAAGAGCCGGTACTTGAGGCTTCTGCTCGCGAAGTGGAAGCAATTCGAGTACAGTGCATCTGGCTGGCGTAGAGTAAGTATTGTGCATACTCATTATTAATCGAATGAAGCATACTGCTGTCTTCGAGATTGAAGCCGATGGGATTGGCCTTCAAGCAGCGCGTTTCTCGTACCCCATGAACATTTCTCATGTTTCTCTCCTGGAACCGGAAATTGTGAACGAAGTGGCTGCAGAGGAGGCTTTGGTTTGGATGAGAGAGGGAAATGACGGTTCCGTTCTGGATCAAAGTAGAAGCCAGGAAGGTCTAGGGGCATTGTCGCGACAATAAGTAAATCTGACAGACGAGAGAGTGGTGCTCTATACTGGCAAGAAACTATAGCGGGCGAGACTCCGTCCGTTCAATAAATTAAAATTTATCGTGCCTACCGTGCTTACTCGGAGGTGCTTTGCAGAACGCGTCTTCCGTTTGAGTTGGAAAATGCTTATGTAACAGAGTGACTCACATTAATCTTCCACTTCTTGGTCCACTTCCATTTCCTCTCTCTCAACTTTCGAGTCTAATTTCTACTCTGGAGTGTGTACATGATACTCTACGCTTTTTTCTGGTAAATCCCGCCATTGAGATGCTCATTACTATGCTGTAGCGCCACCAGCTCCCGGGTGTGAACGCCACAAAAGTCTTGTGCATGATCATGAATAACACCTGCTACGGACGCTTTATCATAATAGCTTTCATCTAGTTAGCCTCAGACAGGCAGACATGGGCCCTGGGACCCTGGGGCCTCATGCAATGCCTCAGGCCCCACTGGCACTCAGCGCTCAGCTGTCCATCTGTGAGTCTGTGACTCGACGCGTGCAGCCTGCCACTACTGCCAGCAGAGATCGACTTTCTTACTCACACGACCACGACGAATACGCGATCGAGTGGCTGAGCTCTAGATTTGACGGGCTCCCGAGTCCCCTCCATGTGGGTGATCGGATTTTTCAGTGGACAAATTTGGAGGTTGGGGCTGAAAATTTCTGGGGTCTGTCTCTGAGAAGGTAGTGATCGATAGAATCGTCATCAGTGGCACATTGTGCTTTGGCCTCTCTGCGTCCACCAAAAACTTGGGCGCCAGGAGAAGATCCATGGGTCGACCATGATGCAATTGCAGGGTGTTGTATCGATATCATTCTGTAAGATGTCTACTGCTACTCGGTGTCTCCGTTGCCTGATGCAAGTCCTCGAATCGCGGAGATTTCGGGGCCTTTTCGTTGCATCCGTTCGAACTGGTTCATGCGGATCCCGTCATTACCACCGGGAATGAATGTGGCGACGGATGTCTATTTCCTTCTTCGTCCCTACGCCTGGCGATCTGTTGTTAGCAGAATAGACCACGGAGTTTGAGGAGAATGATGAAGGAGCTTGAAAGTTGCTAGATGGATGTACTGATGTACACTTGTGTAGTTGTGGAAACAGTAGTCTGTTGACGGTCGGACTGTAGTCGGAGGCGGGTCCCGGATCTGTTTCGGGAAATGGCGTGGCACCGCAATTTGCAATTTTCAGTCTGCAAACCAACCAACAGGAACCGACCCAATTTTTTCAGTGACGTTCACACCCCCAGCGTGCAACAGTTTTATTTTCTATTACATATGGCAACAAAACCCTCTTTTCCTCTTCCCTCTTTCGGTCTGGTCTCTACTGCTCCTGATTATTTCGCTTTCTCGTCAGTCGTAATTGTTGCTGGAGACGCTTTCTGCCCAGGAGACACTACCAACATTCTCTATCCTTCTCTGTATCTTTCAGAATTATCAGAAGCTAGAGGACCACACGTGCAGATTGGTTTTGATTCCCCGGTAAGTTTCGAATGATTTATGATGATGAACGTTAGAAGCGTTACTAGAAACCTTACGTTCATGCTCACGGCGCGCTTTACAACAATCTGACATGACGGGCGGCCGTACATTCGTCATTGTCTTCTGGCGACATAACTTTACTTACTGACATTCCGTTCAAACCATAGGTTATCTCGCGTTCTAAGCCCCCAATCAACCCACCCCTCACGGACGTCTATATAACTACAGACTATTGTAAACCAAAGATGGCTCGCAAAAGGCGTTCCTTGCTTCCTTTGTTCTTGCCTTCC
The DNA here is from genome assembly GCA_004338095.1 of Gloeostereum incarnatum. Lineage (NCBI taxonomy): Eukaryota > Fungi > Basidiomycota > Agaricomycetes > Agaricales > Cyphellaceae > Gloeostereum > Gloeostereum incarnatum. Next base: position 973,341 of record RZIO01000004.1, read on the forward strand.
AGTTCGACAGAATCATCAGACACCGAGGTCGACTCTGCTACTGTCCGAGGTCGAAAGGATTCCGTTACGTCCGTACGAAGTCGTAAAGACTCTTCCACTTTTATGAACTTCACCAAGAGCAGCACATGGGGAGCGAGTAGTTCTCGGAAATGGCTGCCGAGTACTTCTCCTCCTCCAGATCTTCTTGATGACGATCCCTTCGCCGACTTAACCTCGTCGCCTGCCAAATCTTTGTTCAGTTCACCCTCAACAATTCCTAAGACACCATCCTCTCCCAAGTCTTCCTTGTCCCCCTCGTCTGCGTCCCCTTCCCCAGCGCCCGTGTTGGTCGCTCCACCGTCCCCTTCTCGTACATTCACCTCAGGCTCGATCCTTCCTCGGCCTGCTCACCAGAAGCCCGCTTTTCCTACGCGACCTTCCCTACCATCTCTCCGCACCCTCTCCGAGATGAATGTTGTCCTTCCCAAAAAGGTGTGTTCTATTCAATCGCTTCCTGCCCATCTATCTTTCCCTGATGTCATCATCTTCCAGGTACCAAAAGGTCGAGTTGGGGCTGGCCTTCCTTTTGAACCCTGGAATGACGCACCGGGCGCTCGCGAATCGACTGCGTCTCAAGACACCGTCATACCCACCTCCTCAACTCCCCGTCAATCATTCTCTGCTCCAGACTTCACAGCCAGCCTCGAGGCAAGCACGGAATTTTCCGACGAGGAAGAGCATAGCTTGATATATGATTCGCCCGTGTCGATGTATCCCTCCAACTATCTGTCCTTCAACGTGTTTGATGCAGACAATGATGCACCACCAGTACCCGCCTTGACGCGATCACCCTCCTTTGCCCATTCCTCTTCCGACTCACATGACGATTTCTTGTCCCCATCCGCCTCTTCTTCCTCTTTAGACCTACCACAGCTCCCGAATTCTCCTACATCATCCTTCGACTCATCGTCGTCGTCTGGCCCCTTTGAAAGTGAAGATGATATATTGACCTCTTCACCTGAGGAATCCATCTTGACTCCGTCTCTGTACCCTTTCTCGGACGAGGAGCCTCAAGAAGGGTTCCCCTGGACAAAGGATTGGAATCCTTATGAAGGCTATCCAGAGTCTAATGAGAACCATGATGTCCATGCAACGATGGACATACAGGAGGAAGACGATGAAGCCGTCGATGGGAGTGGGTGGGACGATCAACGTGGGAGGGACAGGAATGGAAGTTGGAATTATAGCAGCAGCGGTGGCGGGAGTGGAAGTGGGAGTGGGAGCGGAGGTTATGCGGGACGGGGCCGCTCGTCTGGCGATGGATATGGTGGAAGTTGGAATGGTGCCAACGGTAGTGACAGAGGAGATGACAACGATGACAGGCGAAATAATCGGCGACAAGGTGGTGATCGCTCTCATTCTAGGTCCGCATTTTCTAGTCC
>RZIO01000004.1:974803-1003885 GCA_004338095.1 Gloeostereum incarnatum
CGGTGATGCTGAAGACGATGGTCGTCCTACTGGTACCAGGATGGAGGCTGTGAGTTCCGACGACGACATTCCGCTCGCTCAGCGTATACCTACCGCTCTCAAGGCTCAGCGCACGATTCGGTTGAAGGTGAAAGAGGAACGGGATCAACGGAGGAAAGACCGTGCAGCACGACAAGCGGAACGCGCGATTCAGCGGAATGTTCCACGACCACAACCACCGACACAGCTCCAGCTTCCCCCAGGGGCTGGTGCCCCCGTCCCAACGGCGATGTCTAGTTCCCAAGAGGCTGCGTTGCATGCGGCTAGGTCGGTGAGGCGTCCGCGTGCGCAGACGTTGTCGAGTACTAGCAGACCTCCCATGTTTGCCGCCGATGATTTGGCGCGACGACTTCACACTATCCAGGTTGCTGATCCCCTTCCACCCTTACCTCTACAGCAGAGGACTTCTAACGACCATAGTCGAGGAGATTACGGCCCTATGCCTCATCTCACTTCTCCGCAACAGGAACCTGTAAAAACATTACGACCTATGCGATCTTTCCATCGACCACGGGAAGAGCCCCGCGATCAGGATCACCCTTCTCTTCCTTATCGCAGCTCCGCCGAACCAGACAGGACACTCGGCCGGAATCTGACTACTCGCACACGAGCTCGCAGTCAGACGCGAGGGGAGGTCACACGCTCGGATATCCCGCCCATGCCTAAGGCTCGTGCTGTTACTGGACCTGAGCTCTCCCGGGGGAAATCCGTCAAGGAGCCCAAGTCTGCGCGCACGTCTTCGGAGGCGGAGTGGGCTTCGCGTTCTGGTGCTCCGCCTTTACCTCCCATCCCTAGGGGACATGTCACGCAGCAGCGCATATTTATTGGCGATATGCAGACCTACAACATGGTCGAGGTGGACTCGTCAACGAATGCGGGAGACGTGATACGCATGGTAGAAGATCAAGGATCGCTGAAGGCGTGGAAGGGTGTCGGAGGATGGATGCTTCATGAGGTTGCGCAGGACTTTGGCATGGGTAAGTCCGGGCGTTTTGTTCTGAAATGAATCCTAATGCAAGTTTTCTAGAGCGTCCGATTCGAAACTATGAGCTGCTGAGCGATGTCGAGACATCTTGGAATAAAGACAAGATGGTGAATACCTTTGTTCTCAAGCTTACGCCGTTAGCTCAGATACTGAGGCCTTCGGTAAGTGCTCACATCATGCCCTATGTACTTTATCCTCACACGTTCTCCTAGGCTCTTCCTACCTCATCGCCGGTGTGTTCGGGATACCTTGAATGGGAGGTGAAACGAGGCAAGTGGGTCAAGCGTTTCTTGCGCCTCCGGGAGCATAGTTTGTGGTTGTCCAAGCGCGATAGCGTATGTTTTATTTCCTGCTCAGCAGCCCACTGAATGCTGATCCACCTCCAATAGGGAAAGGATGAAGAACTCTTGTGCTCCCTTTCCAACTTCGACTTCTACAAGGTTACGCGCATCACCAAGGCTCCCAAGAAGTTCACCTTCGCTATCAAGTCTACCGATAAGCTCTCCTTCTTCGAGAACACGGCGGACTACCTCCACATATTCTCATGTAACGAGAAGGACGGCATGAACTGGATGGAGAAGATCCTCCTTGCTCGCGTAAGCCACCTCTGTTCGCCATGCCAACGTCCCTTCCTGACTGATCATTTTCGTCTGTAGTCGTACGTTCTGCATCAGGAGCGCCACGTTCTCTTCAATCCCAAAAACAACAACGGAGGCTCTGCTGCTCTCGCGCGCGCTCCCACTCGTAAGATCCCGGAGAAAACCGCTTCTGAACGTCGGCCCTCCCAAATTCCTTTAATCCATCACGACCCACGGTTGACGACACTCTTTATTATTGTCCACGATGCTATCGACACTGTTGTATGTAATAACCTATCCTTATAATCTCGCACCATCTTTTACCGTCATTTATACACACTACCCTGTAAATACTGCACATCCTTTTTTACAATTGGGAGCACGGGCTAGATAGATTCAGAAACCAAATCCTATATGTTGTAGACTGTCACGGCCGTTTCCTGGATTTTTGTAGTTGATCCTGAGGTTCGAAGCTGTTGCCTGTTGGCGGCGCTTGACACGATGGGACTGTCGAATCCTGAGCCTGCCGCTATACATGATATGTGTATTCCATTCATGTAAATAATACCAACTGACTGCAACAGTCGAAACTCGAAACAATTCCCAGAAAAACACACATCGCGCAAATTGTATATATGGAAAAGATAAAGGCTCGAAAAGTGGTATGTGCAACTTGGAGACCATTAAACGAGAACGTAAGAGGGAGGGCGCACAGATCCTTTGGTACAAGAGAGGCAGTGGGGAGGAGGAGAGGAAGGGGTATTGGCACCAGGAAGAATAATAATAAATACATGCGTGCAGGGCAGAACCAATGATGAGAATGCGATGAAATTGAATACAATGGTGGGTCAAAAAGGTGTCAAATGAGTGGACAGGACTATGGGGGATCCCAGGAGTTGAGAGGAGGAGAAGGATGCGGGACCGATGCAGTGGCTTAAGCCTTAATGCCATCCGATAAGATGGATGGCTTCTACAGTGAATCTAGGGGAACTAGAGAGCGGGATGACATGTCCACCTCCCTTTAATGATTTAATGCTGCATTCGCTGCTGCAGGTGACGCTTGCTCCAGCGAACGGGAGTGAACATCGGCTCCGCAGCTCGACGGGCGACAGTGTTCGTGGGGCTCACATGCATTGTCGCGGTACCGCTTCCAACTGCAGCCAACGAAGTGTCAAGAGCAGCTTGTTCGGCAGATCCACCAACAGCTTTAGGTTGGTAGTGATCAGGGTTATCATGGGTGATATACCAGCCAAGACCAACAGCGCCGCCGATAACCTTAGAGTGAGTCAGCGGTGTGAGCGCCTGAAAACCCAATGTTGCACATACCAGAAGGAGAATGATCCCGATGATCCAAACCCAACGCGAGAGCCTACTGAGGCCATTCTGAGTCTTGCTCAGCCATTGACTGAAATGAAAATATGAGTGATCAATCGAGGATGAAGAATGTTGACGCAGACCTCTGCTTGTTGGGCTTTCGACTCTCCTCCTTGGCCACCATACTAAACCTACGCCAGAAGTCATCACCGTGTTCGCCCCGCTTGGGAAGCAATGTCTCCTCCGTGTTTCCGCGCAAGATAGGCTTCTCATCAGAGAACTTGATCTCTGCCTTGGCAGGGCGAGCGAATACAGGCGTGATAGGAGTCACGGGAGGCTGAAGAGGATGAGGTGTGCTTGAGATGGGAGAAGGAGTCGATTCGTATACACGCTGATTAGGGGGGACAGCGGTTTGGAACGGGTCCTGGGGCTGTCTGGTAGGGTCGATACGAAGGTTGGGTTGACGGCCGGCGGGAGAGGCAGCAGCCTCAGGGCGGGCAAGGTTGAGAGCCGCTATCGGGGCTGCGTATCCTGGCCTAGGAGCTGCGATGTATTGAGGTGGGGGACTCGCCTCCCGAGTCGCGGCGGCCAGAGCTGCGTGCTTGGATGGGAGGGGACCTGCCTGTCTGCTGCCATATCTCTCGTCATCGTCATACTGATTCATGACAACCCTGCTTTTGCCGGCAGAAGGGTCGTTGACATAGTTGTCATAACTGAGAAAACAGCAATAAGTTCACAAAACGATGGATAAAAAAAGATAAACACTCACACGTCGTATGCCGAAGTACGTTTGTTGGGGTCCTGGGGTGGGGGAGGTCGCTGTCTAGGTTGTTGAGGGGGGGACTCGTAGAAAGAGTCGGGCTCGTCTGTCGCATAGGGAGGTCTTCCAGCAATGGGGGCCATAGTTTTTTGTTTACTTATTTAGTTCGACCGGTATATTCCAAAAATGATAGAAGAGAAAAAGAAAAAAGAAAAGAGAGTGGGGGAAAGAGAACGGAAGGCCTTAGGCTAGCAGGCGGCAGGCAGGCAGGCAGACGAGCCTTGAGGTTGTTGGGAATAGAAAGCGTTGGTTACAGTGATCCACGTGTTTCAGCCTACCATGTATCCGCATCTTTCCCACGTATGTAACCGTCGCGTTTCCAGAAATGGCACAAGAGATCGTCGGGCGCCGTCCTGTGGCGCTTAGCTAGGTGCCACATATCTCTGCAGTCTGTCGTACCTACGAATACCGCCCAGATACCCTACGGATATGAGCACTTATGCCTCTCCAAGTTGTCTCCAAGAAGGACAACTCTGGATCAGTTTTGCTCAAATGATCCGTAAACCCAGTGCACTCTCGTCAGCGCCAGTCACTGTCAGCCTTCATAAATTTTCATTGACGGTGTCGTTTTCATTGAAGGGAGACAGCAAACATGAAGACATAGTGGACAGGAAACGAAGGATCAAGATGGGGTTGAGATTGTTTGAAACCGCCGCGCAACATGATGTACTAGTGATCGAGAACGAACTTGTTTGATACTTGAAGGTAGCACTGAAGAAACGGCGTTGCATTTGGAACACGGGCGAAAAGGCCTATTATTTATAAGGCCTAGCAGCTAGTTGCCGATAGATCCTCTGAGACACCGGCCTGGAAGGCTCAAGACCGCGTCATCACGGCAGTACCCCCTGATTAAGCCTTTAAAAAGAGAGCTCGCTGTGATAAGGTGGTCCAAAACGCTTCCATTGATCCATCATGTCTGGCAAGTCCGCAATCATCTTCGGCGCTACAGGACAGGCCGGTCAGCGCGTCCTCAAAGAGCTTCTAGCCTCATCTCACTTCACACGCATCGGCGAGTACGGTCGTCATGTGACGGACCCTAACACTCTCACCATCGGAAAAGAGAAACTCGAGCAGAAGGTGGTAGATTTTGAGAACCTTGAAGAAGCGGGGATCAAAGACGGGAAGTGGGATGCGGTCTTTATTACGTGCGTGAGCGGCCGCGAGATCGTCCAAGAGTGACCCAACTCATCTGAGGTCCGCGGATAGCCTAGGGACATCTAAGAAGAATGCCGGAAGTGCAGAAGCGTTCGTAAGGATAGACCGAGAGTACGTATAACCATCTGGCACTTACCGCCTATCCAACATCAACAACTGAACACCCACAGATACGTCCTCAAAGCGGCCGGAGAAGCAAAGACCACCATCCCTGGGCACGAGCAACGACTCCTATACTGTTCTGTGAGCGCTCTCCGCCCTTCGCTCGTCCCCAACTCTTACCACTCGCTTGACAGTCTAATGCCGCCAAATACAATTCTTGGCTCTTGTATCCGCAGAGCAAAGCCTTGACAGAACAAGGCTTGGCCAGCTTGGGATACGCCGACACGATCGTCTTTCGCCCGGGCTATATCGCAGAAACAACAAGACCAGAACATCGTCTAATAGAAACCATTGTCGAGTATGTTGTTCTTCTCTTCTCGGGGCATACGCAATTCTGATAGCGAGCGATGTTTCAAGCCCCATCTTTACCGGCCTGCAAAAGATATCGAGTAACATGAAGATTCCTGTAAGCTTATAGTCTAGTGGAAGTAAAGACCATGTCGTTCTCACCTCGAGTCTCCATAGGTCTCCGTGTTGGGGAAGAGCATGGTTCTGGCAGGAGAACTTGGGTCGTCAGGTCTCCCTCCATCTGTAAACGCGAAGAAGATGAGTTGGGAAGAAGGGGCGCCTCAGTTTACTACCATAGATAACGCCGGCGCCTTGGAGTTAGTGAAGAGCAAGTAGGGGCTCGGGAAATAAACATGTTCTGAATCTGAAGACGTCGTGATGACATGTAGATGCCCCGAGCAGAGCCTGTGCGAGCGCCTTTGACGACCACTGAACAAGCAACAAGTCGTGACGGGGGGTTTCCACATTCAAGCGAAGCAGAAGAAACTGAGAGCCAGGATGAACGAGTCAACAAACGACGAGAACGAAAAGTGAGAGGCGGGTTTGAGATACATGTAGGCATACAACAGGCAGTCTCATGTACAACGCAAGCGCAAAAATGTGGATGGAAACGCCGATGCCAATGTCCTCATTACGCCCGACCTATGTTCAACAACTTGACCTCGAACTGGAGTGAGGAGTTGGCAGGTATAGTTGGAGGGAATCCACGAGATCCGTATGCCTATGAGATATATAAGAACTCGAAGAGAAAGAAGAAGGAAATTAGGAAAGAGCGCACATAGTCAGGCGTGACTCTCAATATTGCTTTTTGGCCCAACGATAGCTGTGGCACGCCTGGTGTTGTGGGAAAGAGTATGAGTACTATTTGCGCCATTAAACAAGGTACAGTAGGTCACCTTCATCCCAGCCTCTGATGACCTTTCCTACTCCGATTTGAGTCACAAATGGCGATCCGCTTCAACGCGTCCATCCATTAATATTCCCTCTGCCCATTAGTAAGTAGTAGCGATACGTACCGAGATATGCTAGAATCAAAGGTTGTGCCATCTAAGAGCTTCCCCACATAATGGATCATCACTCGATCTGTACCGATTTTGAGGGATCAGAAAGAAGTACGGCCAGGGTCCTTGGACATACCGCCCTTCTTAGGGAAAGTCTTGCCATCACCTGGACTGATTATTTCGATTGTAACACCCTTTGTTGGTTAACCCAAGCGGATATCAGTACGAATTGAAGGCAACGTGTTGGACAACGAGCGCACCATTTATGCTGAACGTAGATAATCAAAGAGAGGATGGGTAAGCTTTGTGGCGCTATGGTGTGAGGCGGAATGCGGATCTTGATCCGATTCGACCTCTTTCAACCAGTCTTCGACCAAATAACGCCCCAACGCCCCGCCGCATGAGCTCCTCGAAAAGATCCATAGAAGTTGAAGCTAGGACATGCCCATGAACATTTGTATCCCGAATATGAGCTGTCACGATCAAGACGTAGCGCAATACGCTATTAGTAGCAAATTAGCAATGGATATTTTCTTCTGCTACTTACTCCTTCCAGGAGAGGGTGGCGATTGGGTGGCAATCGGTAGGAACTTTCTGACGGTATTAGGAAGGGGAAAACGGCCAGAGAACACTTGAGGGGTGAGAACGAGAGGCAGTACTGCGCAGAATCTAAAGAAGTTTTCCGAGGTCCAGTGATTCCTCTGGGATTCCTCTGGCAAAGAAATTGCTTAGGAGAAACCTAGTGGGTTCTTATGGGCGTACACAGTAGCATTTTAATTAATACAAATTGAAATTGCACGACTTTTTAGCACGGGTATCGGACCGATATTACACGTGATTTCCACCTCGGTCCTGGGCGGTCGCCCCGCCACCGACGTACTGCACGGCCCTTACTTCCATCATCAACTGCAACATTGTAATGCTCAGCCGTTTGAACCCTGCCTTGTATAATATTGCTGTTGCTCGGAGCTCCTTATAATACTACGCCTGATCTTGTGTTTGCTTGGTTTCTTTACTTCCTTCGTTCTCTCCAAGCCCGTTCGCTTTGCGGGAGCTTCAGAGATGGTACTTACGATTGCCAGTCTTCATGCCGCCAAAGTTTTACCCTTGAATCTAGGATCACGATGACACGTACAACATGGAACTATTATATCTTGAGGCCAGCCGCCGTAAAGACATATGCTCGTTACTTCAGTGCGATGTAAACGGGCTGTCGTCTAATGAGGCACGTCGGCGTCTCGCATTGTTTGGTCCAAACAAACTTCCTTTCAGGACTCAAAACACTGTTATGCATGCTAGTATCTTCAAATCTTCTTATCATAGCGTTCTTAATCCACCTCCCTTCCTATGTAGATCTTCCGGTCACTTTTTGGTCCTCTGGGGTTTGCCGCTGTCCTCTCATTTGCGCTGCCTATACATGTCGGGTGGCCAGCTTTCTTGCTGCTACTCTTCAATCTCATCCTGTTCAGTGCGCTTGCTCATACCGCAGAACGGAGAAGCAGTAAAAAGATGCGAGGGCTTTCAGACGCGCTAGACGACAACTCGCCTGCAAGAGTGAAGCGTGATGGGCTCTGGATGGACGTCAGCGTTACAAGTCTCGTTCCTGGAGACCTCATCTGTTTAAGAATAGGTGATACCACTCCAGCAGACTGTCGCGTCTGTAAGCCTGGCTCTGCCCTTTTCAGCAAATGTAGTTTCGCCGAGTATGCGTCCAAATATGAAACAGAAGGTGAATATTGCTTGACGTACGTGACTACCGCATGATATCTTTCTGTCTCTAACAATGCAGTTTCAACTAGTGGATCGATATGCATGGATGGACAAGTCGAATGTGTAGTCGTTGCCACAGGTCAAAACACCACCGCCTGTACCGTGTCACCCAGCAGAATAAGAATCAAGTGGGCTGGAATCATGCAGGCTTCGACGACAGTTCGTTTTGTTGGTATTTGTGTCATCCTCATGACATTTGCCCTCATCATCAACGCGATCGTACTCCATGCCGGTCTCAACTATTCATTCCGTCGTGGCTGGTCTAATCTTCTGGTCATCTTGATCAGCAGTTTGCCTGTCGCAGCACCTGCAGTTCTGTCTGTGATTCTTTCTGTCGGAATCGACCAGCTAGCCCGACATAAAGTCATCATTAACAGAATTGAGACAATTGAAGACCTGGCCGGAATAGATGTCTTGTGTGTCGACAAATCCTCCCTCGACACGGGTCATCTTACCTTACTATCGGAGCATATTTACTCCTACAACTCGTACTCGGCTGACGACGTCCTTCGTCTTGCTTCCTATGTTGTTTCTCGTGATAACCTGCCCTCCACCCCTTTAGCCCAATATCACGTCGATCAAGCAATTCTCCAGGCCTCTGGTGGGGCCAATAAAGCTCATGCCGCTCTTGACGTCCAGCAGCTCATGCCTTACAACCAAATGGACCGCTTCGCTCAGATCACTTATCGCAATGCACGTCTGGGTAGCACAAGTCGTGTCATTCACGGTCGTGTGAGTGCCGTTGTTGAGATGTGTTCTCGTACATATTCTCGCAATACGGAGGAGCTCTACGGCAGGATCGAGAAGGACGTTGATGAATGCGTCTCTCGTGGATTTACTCTGTCGGCTGTTGCATATGAAGAAGTGATAAATGAAGACTCGGGGGAAGGGAAAGGTCCCGAGTTTGTTGGTCTGCTTCCTTTCTTCAGCCTTCCTTACCAAGACACGTTTCAGTCGATCTCTGACCTGCGCTCTTTGCATGTCAATATCAAGATGATGACGACGGATGAACCCCTGTGGGTTGCCAAAGAATTCGGTCGTCGTGCAGGGCTCGGCCAGAATATCCATCCAGCTAGGGTACTCCGATCGTCGCTTGATAACACACCGTCTATGGATTTAGTGTTGAGAGCAGATGGCTTTACACTTGCTTTCAATGATGATGTCGCAAAAATGATAGAGTGGTTGCAGTGTGCTGGCCGCTCTTGCGCTATGACTGGTCGTGTGATCAGCGACGTGTGGCGCTTTCGAGATAACGATATAGGAATTGCCGTTTCAGACGCGACGGAGGTGGCTCGCCATCTAGCTGACCTTGTCCTCGTGGACCCCGGAATTTCTGGAGTTGGTCCTGCAATCCAGGAATGTCGGCAGACTTTATGCCGCATGAGAAACTACAGCATCTATGCCTGCTCTAATGTTATTTTTCTCACAGTGTGCTTTTCAATTCTTGCTTTTGCTTATCAAGTCGACTTTCCCCTCTTCACGGCTGCTCTTCTCTTGACTCTCAACGAAGGAGTGGCTTTGGCTGCTGCCTTCGACAGGATAGATTATTCTTCCTGTTCGCGTGATACAGGCAGGCTGCGGGACGTGTTACCATATTCAATCTCGTTTGGGCTATATCTTGCACTGTCAACGTAGGCGGTAATGTCCTTTCCTCAAAGATGGAACTGAATCCTTCCCAGTGTCATCCTCGTGGTAGCCGTCCGAGAGACGTCATTTTTTCATGATAGATTTGGCCTTAATCTAGGAACTCCTTCTCAAATCCATGCGGCCGTCTTTCTCCAAATGTCCCAAATGTCTCAAAGCTCACATTTTATCATACGTTCGTATGAGTGGCCTGCTAGTATTCGTTGTCTGCCTTATGCACTCTTAGGTGCATTCACAATATCTCAAGTTATTTCGTCTGTCATCGCTGTGTTTGCTCGCTGGGAGTTTGCCTCCATCGATCCTGTGTCGAGTGGATGGGTCGGGATAATTTGGATCTGGGTGACCTTGAGAATTTCCCATCCACCCTGCTCGCTGCTGACCACATCACATCTTTTAGAATATCATATGGATCATTCCTTTATTTGGAATGAAACGGTTCATAGACAAATTTCAGAAACGGATGGCATTTGCCTACAAGTGGCCGATCGCTTTGAAAGCGTACGACCTGGTTTTCTTCCTAAGCACATGGAACTGGCTCTACCCTAGCCCGACTCCGTTCATTAAACGGAAGTACGGGTTTGGGGGAATGTCCAAGCTGACCCTTCATAACATGACCTATGGTTGTGATGTCCAGGTTCGTCGAGCGGCTAAGGTGCTGAGAGGCACCACTTCCAGAGACGATCTCATTCCTGTAGAATAATGTACGTACGTTTGCCACAAAATATCTGTAAGATCCTGTCGTGTATGGTTATCCAGCTGAATTTGAGGCGTACATTATACGCATGCGTGGCGTTCAGAGTGTGTATCATGATGAGTCACGTCGACCTATGTAGGCGCTCGTCTCTTGTTCTGCACTCTCACCACCAGTAATCCTATATGCAAAATCCAGGCAATACCCGAAATAAAAGCCTCGGCATAAGCAATACTGTATTCATCACCCATAAAATGTCCAAGCCATATTACACTTGTACTTATACCATTGCACCCTTGACTAGCGTCTGCTTTCTCCTCAGTGTTCCAACTTCCCAAGACATTGCTGCCTCTGTGGCTCTGTTGAAACACTGTGAGTTAGCCCCGCGGTCAGAGGTCCTTTCGGATATGTAGCACGGTGGTTTACGCGCTTTACGGCTCACCTTCATTTCTTGACGCCCCCGGTGCGACACATGACCATTTTTCGGTAAACGAACTTCCCGGAGGCCAAACCGCTTTCTTTCTCTACCACCGACATTATGACTTATGCAGTTCCAAAGCACTCTGACCAGCTGAAGGTCGAATTCCCCACGGAGCATGTTATGCTGCTCACCTTCAACCGCCCGTCGTCTCTAAACGCGATGACCCCTCAGATGATGAAGGATATCGAGGTTGTGTTAGACTGGTTTGCGGAGGAACCAAGTCTGTGGTATGTGTATCCTTGAGCTACTTCTCCGTTACTGTGTTGACCACAGCATACCGTTAGGGTGGTGGTATTAACAGGCGCTGGACGTGTATTCTGTGCGGGGGCAGACCTCGTGGCGTGCGCGCTATTCAATGCCTAACGTTCAATTTCGTTCTCTCATTCTTTTGTAGATGGAATGAATCCCAATCCTCGGGCGATACTTCAGTTGATGTCAATTCTGCCGGTTTCGCCTCCATATCCCGCCGACAATTCTCCAAGCCGGTCATCGCTGCAGTAAATGGAGGCGCGTATGGAGGTGGGGCAGAGATCGTGCTGAACTGTGATATTGTGGTGGCGAGCGACAATGCGAAGTTCGCCTTGCCGGAAGTCAAAAGGGGAGTGGTGGCGGCTCAGGGAGGTAGGTTTGTCTCTTGCCAGTGTGTAGTGGGAGATGTGCTTAATGGATACTGCGTAGGGATCCCGAGACTTTCTAGGATTGCCGGGCATCAAGTACGTCTGCATCTTGAAGTAATGACGATGCTCATCACTAATTTCTCACCTATAGCTGGCGTCGGAAATGCTCCTCCTCGGTGACACCGTCACGGCCCAAGACGCACGAGACCGCTTTGGCTTGTAAGTCGCTATATTGTATATACTTGCCATGTCCGCATAGCATGCGTATCTCACGATTCGGAAATTTTAGCGTCAACTTTATATCCCCCGCTTCAAAACTGCTGTCAAACGCTTTCAAGATCGCGAAGAAGATTACGCAGAACTCTCCGGACGCAGTACAAAGTACTAAACATGCTCTAGAGCTTTCTCTACATATTGGGGATGTCGAAGAAGTCTATTCTGTGCACGAGGGAAGTGGGATAAGTAGGAAGGTCTATACTGGAGATAATATCAAGGTGCGGGGCTACACCCTTTACGAAATTGCACTGGTAATGAATCATGGCTTGTGTCATTTAGGAGGGTTTGAAGGCGTTTACGGAGGTCAGTTGTAGTCTTAGCGTACTAGGAAGCTGTAAGCTAACTCGCAGATGTAGAAACGCGCGCCCAGGTGGAGCAATCCAGCCAAGCTGTAGGCTCATGCATTGCATTGCTGTTTATTTGGTGTATCTTGCATATCTTCGGTTATAAATTTGTTATGAGGTGCAGTTCTTTATAGATACTGGTACATAATATAGCCTCAACTCACGACGATGATGCCAACAGAGTGATCTGTATGTTGGGGGGGCTTTGAGCTAATGCCTGGTACACGGAGAAGGTCACTCCGCAGGTGGGTGGGACCTTCTCAGCGGTTCGATCACTCTCTGACCATCGCTCGCTCTCACTCCTAGGCAGGTAAAACTCGGAGAAAGAAAGAATGGTAGCCACTTGTAATAAACAGTGTTAAACTAGCGATTGCAAAGTATACGCTACAAACAGAGGGAGGGTGGGAAATTGTTGCCTTCGACAGCCAGTCGGAAAGCGCGATAGCAATTATTATTAAATGGCGCGCTGGTTCACTGAAAGATGCTCTGGCCGGTCGGCTGGACGCTGATGCCGATTCGTCCCGGCTTCGCTTCGTGACGTCGGCATTCGTCGCTCATGTAGTATGCACTCGAGTAAACGCGCCTAAAAATGTGGCGTTCAGAGTTTGGATTCAGAGTGTCGCAGACGTGAGTTCTGCAGTGTCCCCTTCCTCGACATCATTGAATAACGCTAGACGATCCACTTCTCGTCGCGGCAACGCTTCCACATCGAGCGTCGACACCCCATGGAGTCCCACTTCCAGGGTTTTCAATTGCTGTAGAAATCCTGAATTCGGCGATACCTGTGGTCGAACCCGTAGAACGTGTCCCAAAGCTGCTTTGAGCGACATTCCCCGCTCCTTCATGAGATAGCCAACGACAACAGTGGGGGAGCGGGACACTCCAGCGGAACAGTGGACTAGGATCCGTCCGCGGCCCTTGTTGGATTTCAAAGCATTATTGATTATTTCGATAGCAGAGTCGCTGGTAGATATAATAGAGGACGAGGTGGAGTCGTTTAGAGCGAGCCTGTGGTACGTTACGCCCTCAACTTTGGGCGATGGAGTGATGCCGATGCTCAGAACATGATTTATTGAATTGGTAGTGAGGAACGAGCTGGAGGACGCAGATGAGCAGGGGCCAAGATAGAGCGCACAGGGGATAATCACAGACACTGCCTGACGACTGCTTCCGTGCTACTGCTTCCTTCTTGTGTTTGGGTGGCATATGTATGTGAGGGCGAGGCAAAGTGCATTTCAAACTCCGCAAAGACTTAAATATATAAGGACCTACCTGAAATACAGGTCTTACATCGCTTCATGGGAGATTTCAAGCACGACGACTTTGAGATAGTGCGCGTTGTCGACATCTTTGGTGGCTACGAGGAACTCAAACACAAGAACAAGGATATAGCGGCAGTTCGTTGCTTCTTCAAATAACTTGAATAGTATCCCACCTCACACCGCAATACTTAGCATACACGCTTCGTCCGTAAATCTGTGACACCAAACAATACCGACGAGTTCAATGCCCTGTATGAACTCCATTTCCTATTAGTTCGAGATTCAAGGATATTTACAGCTTTTCTTTTTAGGATGCAGTTAGAGGAGAAGATCATGAGCGACGGATGCTCCGGTACCGCCCATCCTGTCTACGAGCATGACGGTCGCAAGTGGGTGCTCCTGTCGGTGCCTAATGAGCAGTACAGTGCCACTGGCCTCCCCGCCTGAGCCCCGCCTACGAATGACCTGGAGATGTAGAGTGGTGAGGGCTCATACTCGTTCATTCAAGTTGGACCCTCGAACGTTTGACCCCCCTCAATCACGCTATATTTAGCAATCCTGTTATCCTAGTATCCTGCGGAGAGGAAGTGGCATTACCAGAATCAGATCGCAGTCCATCCAGTTGTAGCCATTCAATTGTCAGGTCAGTTGTCAGTCAGCGATTGGGATAACATCCCAAAGACGTCACCTCGGTGTTCGCATACCTCGTGCACAAACTTCACGATGTTCCGGTAAGTCCTCGCCTTTCAATTTGCTCAGTTCTAGAAGTCTTGAGAGTTGATCATCTGTGATTTAGAGTGGGGTATGGGACAACTGGATTGCGCGTTAATACCGCAATGGGATTTCTCTAAATCCGCAAGGTCTCGCGTGAGAACCTATATATCTTCTACCCCAGCTTGTCGTGCCTCCATCCCCAGTGGCATACAACCAGTGGGAGGTTTTTTTTCCTCGCCAAATTCATTCCTAACTTTTCCACTCTATACAGATGTCGGGCGACGTTACCTTTACTTACACAAGTCAAGGGTAATCAGTGCGCGAAACCCTTCGCTGGGCGGACAGAATAAACAGCCGGGAAGGTCTAGGCATCTGGCACGTCGGCTCTCAGGCCTGGAAAGTCTACTCAACTCGAGCGCAGTACAGCGCACTCTCTGCGGACTATCGGCGCACTGCTATCGATGCTGGCCTGCCTATGGGTAACCCGTCTTTCCAGCAGGGCCGAGTCCAGCGTGGCGTGGCGCCGGCCAGTGAAGGTTTCGTTCTCATAACAGAGTGGATGGTGGGGGCAAATTTTTTTGCATAACGCTGGGTCGTCCCGTACTGCATTGACCAGAGAGAACTTCCCCCGTAGCCGTACGTCGACGGATTATCAGAGGTACGGATCTGTCTTCATCCATCGTTTTAAGTTGAAAGAAATTCGTCTCCTGACTATGACCCTTAGAATGCAACGAGGAGCCTCGGCAGCCAACACGGTGGGCCTGAGGGAGCCTCAGGGATTCCTAAGGGCTGGTCTGTTCGAGCCTCTGCGCTTCATTGACGTGCACACGTCCTGGAACCCTAGAACCGGAAGGTATGATCACAGCGGAGTAGCGCAGGAGATATTGGAACGCGAATGCTTGGGGCCGGTGACGTTGGACTTTGTCAATATTATGTTGAGCTTCGTACTACGTATGGACTTGCCCAAGTAAACAAAAAATATATATGTGGCGTTCGGAGTTTGGATTCAAAGATCGAGCCAAACAACTCATCTTAGCATCACGCTCTCAAAACGCGGAACTCAACCATTGACCGCGTCCTCGATCTATCATCACAACGAGTTCGCGGCTTATAACTTGTATTTTTGTTGTTTTCATTGTTGGACTCAACACTACGCGTCACAAGGGTGTCGCCACACAAATTACAAAGGCAAAGGCTCACGATGCCCGCAACCCCACCACCAGCTTCCTCGTATCCTTCGAGCTCAATGTCGCGATTCCCCACACCATCTGGCTCTCACGCTCGTGGGTCAATAGGAACATCTTTCTCTTTCGGCCCCCAACCTCTTGTAGACTCGTACCATGATGCCAACGCCAGTACAATATCCAACTCACATTCAATCGCACTCGATCCCAATCGGTCAATACTGCCTGCTTCTCCGTTGCGGTCATCTCCGCGGCGGAGGACGCGGAAAGTAAGCACAACTCGGCACCCGTTAGCCACAGACATGACCGACGTGTTCAACGAGACCGACGACGATGCTGACGATGAAGAAGAGTATGAGTGGGGGATGGTCGACCGGATGAGGCTCTGGAGGCATGATGCTATGATGCAGCATCTGTACGAAACCGCTGCATTTTGGGGAGACAAAATCCTTAGCTGGACGAGTGAGTGGGGTACCGCTGAGCTTTGATCAGACCACTCGCTGACACCCTCCAGACGACCCAAACGACGCGTTCTGGCTCGCGCAGACGTACTTTATGCAAAATCAATTTTCGCGCGCTGAACGTCTTCTCACGCGACCGTTTCCTACGAAAGCACCGAAACTCCCAGAACACATTGCGAAAGAGGGGGCCGTAACCAACGGCACTCTTGGTAACATCGGCAACATATCGCAGTATTTTGCCTCTGTCAAGGGAAAAGGTCGGGAGCGGGATACCATTACAGCGGCGACATCAGCAATGCCACGGATACCTATGGGTCCTGGTGGGTTGATCGAAATTCCGGACGAGATACAGGCGGGGGTCTCGAGGCTCGTGGATATGAGTGTGGCGTGTAGATATCTCGCAGCTCAATGTCAAGTGCGGCAAGGCCATTGGATTGCCGCAACCGAGCTTTTGGGAGACGAGAATCCATTTCGTGACTCTGGCTCCAGCGGGCCTTCAATACGGAATGTAGATGGTGGAATTAAGGTATGCTAATGCCTTCCTGAGTTTGTCAAGTCTCTGATATCCATCCCAGATAGAAGCGTCCATGTGCCACTTACGTGGCGTCGTCATGCAGAAGTTGAACCGCGTCGATTCAGCGAAGACTTGCTTCATGGAGGCACTGGCTCTGGATGTGAAATGCTATGAGGCATTCGATCAGCTTGTGAGCTGTGAAATGTTAACACCTTCAGAAGGTTGGTGTTGCCCATTATCTCCTCGGCATACTGCTTAAAGTCCAATTTAGAGTGGGAGTTTGTGCAATCACTGGCATACAAATCTCAAGCCCCTGAGGATGCAGACTTCGTTCAGCTCATGTATGTTTCAAGGCTGAGGAAATATGAGCATGCCGCGGAGCATGCGCTGACGCGTCAACGGCTAGTTGAGGACTATGGGTTGGGAGACAATCCGGACGTTATGTATAGCTTTGCGGATGCGCTGTATCTCAATTTCAGGTGGTCGGACTGCTATACCGTCACTTCCAGGTGTGCTCGCTTTCTCTCCTAAATCGCTACTTTGTTAAGATTTTCTGTAGGATATTGGGCCTGGTAGCGATACACGACCAGACACTTCCTCTTCACATTGCTTGCATGTATCATTTGGGGCACTTACACTCGAAACTATTCCTCCTCGCTCACGAGATGGTCGACCGTGAGCCAGAGAATGCGGTCAGCTGGTATGCTGTTGGCGTATGGTACCTTACCAATCAGAAGTGGAGTCAGGCCAGGCAGTACTTCAGGTAAGGGTTCCATTCTGCTATTACTGCGTAACAAGGCCCTGAAATACGCTTTTCAGTAAAACCTCTCTCATGGACCCTCGGTTTGGACCTGCTTGGCTAGCTTTTGGACATACATTTGCGCTGGAGGGTGAGCACGACCACGCTATCACCGCTTATTCAACATGCGCTCGGATGTACACTGGGTACAAAACATCTTGTCTCACTCGCCGTGACCCGTCCTGAGCTGTTCTCCCCAGGTCGCATTTGGCACTGATGTTCGTTGGAATGGAGCAGATCCAGCTATCTCATTATTCGGCGGCAGATGAGGCTCTTGCTGCTGCATACTCGATGTGTAAGGGTGACCCTCTTCTACTCAATGAGCGAGGTGTTATGGCGTATAATCATGGACGGTAAGGCAATGACGAGTTTCTTGTTATTGTTTAACCCTTATTGACGCTGGATGCAGGCATCAGGAAGCTGTGGAGCTGTTCGAGGAAGCTATTCGTCTGGCTGAGATCACGCAAAGCTCCCAGAAGACCTGGGCAACGACCTATCTGAATCTCGGTACATGTTACCGAAAGCTAAAGTGAGCAAGGCGATTTCCTCTTTCTTACCATCTCTGGCTGAGGTGTGTGATAAAAAGACGGCTATATGAGGCTAAAGAAGCCTACCAGAAGGTTTTGAATCTTGACTATCGGCATCCTGTGGCCCTTGGATTCATGGGGATGGTGTATCACCTAATGGGCGACGTGAACAATGCTATTATCAAGTATCATGAGGTATGGCTTGTCCTCTCCAAATCAAATCAAATCAGAGCGCTTAGTCGCTTGTCACTATGCAGACGCTCTCTGTAGATCCCACCAACTCGCACGTACAAGAGCTGCTCAACCTTGCCCTGGACTTAAACACAACGCTCCTGGTAAGGGATGAGTTCATGATGTTAGCGGGTAAGATAGATACCAAAATGAAGGCGTATGCAGCTAAGCAAGCTGCGGAGGAGATGAACATGAGTGTTGGATAGGGTGTTTGCTTCTTTGTAAATTATAAAAGCTAGCTGGTATGCAGCATAAGAGGAGCGGATTATTTTTATTCGTCTTTTCTCCACCATGGGACCGGAGTAAAAAGGTGGTTAAACACGGACCTCCATGTGGCATGAGCATACCACGGTTTTCTAACCCTCATCTTCTTCCCTCTACCAGTCTCCTTGAGACTGTATTGCGATGCGATTTGGATGAGACACGCATTGAAGATGTCACTTATACTGAGGAAACAAATCGGTCTCTTTTGAAACAATTCGAGGCCTCCTTCCAACATTCTTTCGCGATCGATGAGGAAGGCCCTCAGAAGAGAAAGAAGCTGCATGATACTGCGAACAGAGATGTATATCAGGAAGGGGAGACCAGACCGTGTACGTTTCACCACATCCCTCGCCCCGATTCCGTCCTTGAACTGCGCTTCGGGGTTCAGTGTTTCGACTCTTCTCGTCTGCTGGCCCTCCTAGACCGATCTCACTGCTTCCCCCACGTCTAATATTACCGAAGTAATGATCAATACTGTGCTCTGTGCGTCAGTTGCTCACTCTTGTGATCGTTGTAGTGTTCAGGAACCTTCATGGGAGGACAATGAGGGTGAAGCTGAGCGACGTCGGGATCGGGCCAATGAAGTGGCAGTAGATCATATCTGGCTTCAGAGCGAGTCTCGAGTACAATCTATTGCACGTCTTTATTCGCTGGTCTTGATTAATAGTTGACGAGTTTCGAGCCTTGTCTTCTCTCTTCACAGCCGTACCCAACTCAAAAGCGCGATCTAACACCACACGCCAAAGTGTTGCCATCGTTGTCTGATCATGTGCATCCTCTACTCATAATGCTACCCGATGGTGAGTACTGTTCTTCCCTCTTTCAAAAGGTACAACCAGGTCCTGATGGCGTTGAAGGCGGGTTGGACGTATCAAATGACCATTTCGCTTGCCCGCTCGTGAAGGTGGAACTTTTACCTGACAAGCCTCAGGTCCGTAGGCGTGGACGGCATCGAAGAGCTCGACATTGATATTTTCTACTTTTGGTACTCTACGTAGCTTAAAAATTATCATTCTCCTGCTTCTAGATACAACATCATTCACACCTCCGGCCCCATGTCGATAAAATATCGATCTCCATGATGTAAAAATATTCGCTGATCTTTAAATCAACTTGAATTTGCGTCCAATAATGTCCTGCAACCCCTCCTGCTCGCCAACATGGTTATGTTGCCCATGGAGTGTCTTCACAAACGTCACAGCTCGAGTGTCGTCTTGGAACTCTTCTACAGTACCAAAATTGGGTATGCTAGCTACAGATACCAGGTTGTTGCGCTTTTCCTTCCGAAGTGAAATTTGAGAGGTCAAGGTGGCCCATTCATCTGGGGATAGGGCCCCAAGATTTGAAGGGTATTTCACTTCGGGAAGGTGAGGGGCGAGGAAGGCGTTGAAGAGGACTTCGGAATGGGTGTCAGGGATTTCCCAATCATTTGCTGAAAGATCAATGAACGGGGAGTCGCTGAGGGATACAAAAGTGAGGCGTACCAGCGTGAGCGACAAGCACGTTCCCTCGGATTTCCTACAAAGCTGTGAGGAAGGGAAACAGAGATAGGGACGACACAGAGACTTACGGGAACGAGGCTTAGCGTGTCGAATCGGTGTACTAACACCCGACTTACAAGACCTATCGCCGTCATTCAAAAAGGACCCACATTCGGGAGAGAAAACCCTACCAGTAGCAAGGGGGATCATAGACAGAGGCTTTATCAACGGTATCAATCCAAACAGTTGATACGTCCTGAGGAGCTCGTTAATGCTGGAGAACGGGCTCATTAGAACGAGTCCTCTGGATTTGCTTCCCTCGTTGGAGAGTATCGAAGATAGTTTTCCACCAACGCCAGTTCCTAGACTATGTCCCATTATAAGTATATCTTCTCCGCTGGCTCCACGCGAGACTAGCCAGTCCCAAGCCGCTCGTGCATCATCTACGACGCCCTTCTCGCTCGGGTGGCCGGTGCTGTCTGCAAAACCCCTGTAGTCCAGGGCAAGAATATTTGCAGAAAGACGAGAAGAGAGCATAGAGTAGTGCTTGACGCGGGTTGCGACGGCTCGTGTTGCGGCGTTGCCGTGTAAGAATAAGATGGTGGGGCGTTGCTTTAGTGCTTCGGATACGTAGTCCTCCGAGAGTGATACAGGTCGAGGTAAACCCTGATAGAAAGAATCTGATAGTATGAACCAGGCCCCTAGAGTCTCGTTATCTGGGGTGTGAATTTGGAGATTGTACGTCTTGTTCGCTGAAATCGGACGGTTCTGATAGATGTTAAACGCGGAATTCAAAGGCTGGGACTCACGAGAAAGACCGTATTTCTCTGGTGCTGAGAATTCTGCGCCGATAGGTAGCCTGACCGCATTCAAATATACCGTACTTTCATCCAGTAGTTAGCCAGCGTAGCTTGTAATCAAGGCCGTTACGCAACTGGGTCTGGAAGTATGGAATCGCAAGGAGAACAATTACAAGGCCGTAAAGAAGCCCAAGTTTAGTGAACACTCCGTGTGCTCTGCGCAAGAACCCCTTGTTAGGAGACTGGTCCATTTATGGGAAGGAAGAAGGTATTCAGATTACGTCAGTAGCGTACACGAAAACGCCTCACAAAAATTATTTATTATGATAAACATATGCAAGAGCAGAAATGTGCGACCACATAATTGAACCAATAAAACCCCAAATACAGAAAAGGAAAGAAAATCATGACCATGCACTAGCTCCCCAGTAACTCTTCGTATTCGCATTTGTGTTTGCGCGAGTTTGAGCATCCAAAGACTCTTCCGAGTCCTCAGGACTCGGCGGTTGGAAGGGCATCGGATGAGGACCGTAATTCGAGTAAGAACGGTCAGAGGCTGCAGAAGGCGGCCTAGCCAAGGACGATGCCCTAGGTGTACCATTGGGAAGAATGTTTGCATTCTGTGATACTGTTCGAGGACGGACAGCGGGACTGGTTGAAACACCAGGACGGGGGTACTGAAATACAGGTCCAGTCCCCGGCGGGTAATCGCTCCGAGGTGTACCGTGTGGATCTGCGCCAGGGAAGGTTTGGGGAGAGTATCCAGCATTGTTGACAGGGAATGAGGGGAATGTGGAAGTAAGGGGATTATGAGTCCCTGGAGGAGGTACAATCAGTGGCTCAGGTGAAGGAGACCGGGGCCGAGGCCAAGGTTCGCCTCCTGAAACCGCAGACCAAGGCGAGCTAGAATCTCTGGAAAGATTGATGGGTTGACTGGGCCCCAAGGGTGTCACAACCTGGGGGACGAAACCAGGGGGTTAGCGCAGTAAGAACTTGTCCCGGGACTGCTGGAACAGGGGATGCTCCAAATGTCAAAGGATGACCGAGAACGGGCGCTGGAGTTGCACCAGGTCTACCATAGATCGAGTTGGAAACGAAACTAGGTCCTGGCGTGGCGCGTCCGTGTATTGGCGGAGGGGCAGAAACAGGTGGTTGCCCGAACAACGCTGCTTGAGAGGGTCGACCCAATGCTCCAGAGGAAACGTCAGAAGCAATTCTGGGAGGAATCACTGGAGGTTCGTCTGGGTGTGGATCTCGCGAGATGTGTCGTGGCGGCGGTGGCGCGTCGCTGGGGCTTAGGAATCCTGATAGGTCTTCATTTGAGGGACCATGCCCGAGTGATGGTGGGCCAGACTTAGATGGAAGGAATAGTTAGAGACTTTACAAACCTGACAACGCAACGAGACTTACAGGAGGTTCAATCACGACATTGATAGTGCTGCTGCTTGAAGTCCGGCCAAGATTACTGAAGAAGCTCTCTGTGCTAGCGCCAGAATGCAAAGAATTTACGGGAGGTGGCCGCAGATAGGCGTTATCTGTACTCGTCGGAGTGGTGGCCGAAGTGGCATTCGGAGGCTACCATCCATTGAAGGTAAGTAACTACCCACAAGGCACATAAGAAGACGCACCTCTTCAAATTCAGCACTAGTTCTCCAAGACTCGACCCGTGATAGAGGAGAAGACGGTCTCACGCTTGGCTCGTTGGGAGTAGGTGCTCGAGTACTATTGGCATCTTCATGGATGACACTGAGCTTCCTCGCCCCAAGAGGTCTGTCATTTGATGGAAATGACAAAAGATGTGATTCTGACTGAGAATAAATCCCAACGGTCGACAGGGACGCGGGTGAATTAATTGTGTCAGTGTCGGAGCCCTGCCGACGGTGACCTCTGGAGCGGGGAGTGGCGGTCTGTACAACTGGAGCAGTTGGAAGAGGAGGTGCCGCATAGCGTTGCTGAGGCGGAGCGACCACCGCGGGAGCAGGTGGGGGAGGGGGAGGCGCTTGTTCTGGCGGAGGTTGTCGTGACGGTTGAGCACGGGGTGTTGACACGTTGGTGGCTGGAGGCGGTTCTGCAACAACGGGAGCTGTTGGAGGCATTGAAGGAGGGGCTGGCATTGGGATGTAAGACATCGTAGTCGGCTTCGCGGCCCCACGAGAGACGGCCGGAGCTGGCTTGGAGGCAGAATCGTGTCCACGAGAGGATACTCTGGAAGGAGGTCTTGTATGTGTATGTGTGGAGGATGTCGTTCTTGGAGGTTTAGATTGATTGTCTCTCTCTTGGTACCCTCTCTCCCTAGGCAGATCTGCCTCGGGATCGGTTGGCGGTGTGTTGACGACATGGAGCGAGTGACGACGACTCCGAGAGCCATTACGACCATCCTGGCGATGTGAGTGTTTGTCCGATGATGCCGCAACGACCGGAGGAGGATCCTGTGCATAATGTTGTTGTTGCCCTGGACTGGAGTAAACTCGCGGCCTGGGGGTACTTGCCGCAGGAGTGGGAGCAGAAGGGGACTGCGCACGTCGGCTTTGAGATACATGGCGATCACGAGAGTCGGATGATCCTAGAGAACTACGTCGTGGTCTGCCTCTGCTCTCATGTTTTCGCTTGTCTGATCCCTCATGTCTCGGTCTGGAAAAAGATCTTCCGGGTCTCTCTGTTGTGGTAGTCCTTTCTTCCGCCTCCTCGATGTACGCTTCTCCGTCTCCTACGACCTGGATCTCTCGGGGGTCCTGGGCATACTCAAGCATGCGCATCTCCTCACGAGCTAAAGCCAGCCATCTTCCGCGCTCAAGTCCCTCGTCAAACCCCTTTCTTCTCCCTTCTTCGCGTGCAGAGATGAGCTCTTTCTCCTCCTTGAATTTCCTGGCAGCAGCCCTGGCTTCCGCAGCAGCCTTCGTTGCATCATCCCTCTGAGCCTCTACACTCTTCAAAGCTTCCTGTGCCCTGGTAATCTCAATTTTCGCATGCTCTAGCTGCATCTTGTAAACGTTTGCAGTGTGCTGTGCGTCCATTGCTTGCTGCTGCACATCAATCACGGCCTGCGAAACCTTCGTCGCTTCACGAAGCTGGCTGGCAATCTGACGGCTCGCCTCGGAAATAGATTTCTCGTTCAGCTGAGACAGCGCAGCATTGAGCTGCTTACGCGTTTTCCTTGTCTCGCCTTCCTCGTTTATTAAAAGCTGGGCGAGCTTCGCCGGCGGGGTGTTGTAGTAGAGTTTCTCGCGTTCGGATGCGGAGCGACGGGTTGTACCATTGGAAGTGGTGTGTTTCGAGCGAGAATGATGAAAAGAAGGGGGTGAGGGTATTCCGGCTTTTTCTGAAGGAGTCTTCTTCCCGTGGACCGGTTCAGCACCTGCTGGGATCCGCGGGGGTGTTACTGGACTACGTAAAAATGGTCATTACACGGAGACCCTGAACGCAAATCCGGTAAAATGAAGACTTACAAGTCACTGCTCGTTGCGGTCGACGAAGACCTGCGGGACATGCAAGCTCAAGCGCTCAAGGTCCAAGGATAGCAGCTTATTCGGGAACGGAACTTTGGTGGCAGCAGTGGCAGTAATAGTAGCCGTAACAACTTGTAAATACTGGCAGAAGGATTGGGTAGGTGGTGGGTAAATAATGTCAATGATTCGAATGCTGGTGAATGGAATAGGAAGGCAATTATACACACATGAAGGTGATGGTTTCAGTCCAAAACGGATTCGAAGCGCCTGCATTGGAACAGAGGCCTAGGGTTAGGGTTAAATCCACTGTCGCCTCACTGACAAGCAAAGCCATGACAACGGAAAATCAGGATTCAGGACGTTTCATTGAATCGTATTGCAAGGACATAAGAAAGCTCGTCGAGGACATTGCAAAAACATCAGTACAATAACTAGACGTGCGCGAAATGGGAAGATGTGCGTAAAAACATGAAAAACATCCATCAATATCATAAACAAAACTTGAACGGTCATGAAACATCACAGAGGAAGAGAAAAAACTCGATAGCAAACGATAAGATAGCAATGATCAAAACAACAGCGAAGCAATGCGAATAGGTACAGAGAGATGGAGAAAGACGACAGCAACCAAACGAGTGGGATGTGCGGAGACAAGATATAAGATGAAAAGTAGACAGATAGATGATAGATAGGAATAGGTAGATGGGGATGGGGGTGGGAGTGGGTGAGGGAGGTGGAAGGGGGACGCACGGAAACTGAGCTCAGTTCAATCGTGATAGGCGCTTGGAGACACCTTTCATCGCGCGACGCATGAAGGTGCTTGTCGTGTTGATATTTTCATCTTTCAAGACAGTCCTTGCACTAGGACCAGAGGATCGTGTCATGATTCCTAGTTCATCCACAGAGATGGCCTTCAGGTGGTCGTCGCTAGACACAGGAGGAGGCATGGCTCTACGGGCAGAATAGAAGGCCCGATGACTGTTATTGTTGGAAACCTTGGAAGAGACATGAACGGTGTTATGAACAGCACCGAAGTTATCGGACTCGTATCCCTTGCCTGCACGTTTCACACCAGAAGTGGCCATCAAGAAACGGTCATACACGTTCTCTAGGCGTCTCTGGCTTGGAGTATCAGGGAGATTAGGGCCGAGGGCCGGCTCTCTTGGAGGGTATGGCTCGACATAGAGCGGTGACGAAGTCAACTCGTCAAATGATTTCGTGATCCTGACCGGAGTGGAGTTAGCTTCGTCTGCATCATAGAAGCTGTGGGTGATAATGGGTGTTGTTGGCGGTGCAATAAAGATATTCTTGTCAATGACTTCCGACAAGCGAGGTGATGGAGAGGCCGAGGTTGAGGTAGCAGTTGATGGTCCTATGCATGGAAGAACAGCAAGTTAGCAAATCATCTTGGTAGTAACGAAGGTATCACTCACGTTTGCTCATCTCTTCAAGCATAGATACAGGGGCAATGTGGAGCTGGAACAGGTTTCCGTGAGACCTGCTCTTGCGAGATGGGGAACCGTTCTGAACATCATCCTGATGCGCACCCGTAGAGCCCGCAGACACAGTCGCCCTCCGCTTGGATGGTGACGGCGTCTCTGTCGCGGGCTGTTGTGCGACACCTGTATTGTCAGGACTAGCATAGACCGAAGTAACATACGAAGACATCGTCTGGTCAGCAACCTGTTCATTCGCCTCGGCAAATATTTTGTTCGCCGCAAGTACACGGCGCGGAACGCGTGATGAACGGTTGCTTCGTTTATGAGAAGCTGGTGCCAAAGGAAGAGGTGGTAGAGGAGCAGGAGACGAAGGCGCCTGGAACGTTTGACGCGCATCTTCGACGACCTCTGTACGTGATCGCGTCAATACACCGGACTATTAGCTAAGATAACACCAGGTGCTTACTCTCCACGTTGCGCATCCAAATAGCCATCCTGTTATTCTGGTTATCCGCTGCCATACGCTCGTTATGGATGGCGTGTCGAACGACAGGCAAAGAAGTCTTGGCTGGAGCTGGGCGATGAGCATGTCTCAGATGCATGGAGCAAAAATATCCCCTACCTTCCCTCACTAGGGCATCGTCCTCCCAGGACTCCCTAGCACTACAGCTTCGGCGGGATCCCTCATCATCTGTGCCGTCGGTTGGCAGCGCCGGCAAGTTCTTGTTGGAAACCTGTTCGCTGTTTGAGGTCTTGTAGAAACGCATGGTCTTGTCTAAGTATTGGCGTCAGAATGCGAGCGAGCACGAGCTCTGAAGGCCTTACCAATTGAATTCTTGATGCTATGCCTGAAGCTGCCGAAGCCAGTGGTGGAGTCATTCGGTGAAGGAGTTTTACGCAAAATTTCGACCGGCGATGCGCGTCTCTCTGCGAAAAATGAAACCAATCAGACATCGAAAAAGGTCACATCAGGTTTTCACTCACCAGAAACGGAGGGTTGCACTCTCGATACTTCGGGGCTCGCAAGCCAAAGTTCACCGCCTTCCAGTTCCTTCTTCTCCAACGCTCTCTCCAGCGCGCGGGCACGATTCAGCTCTTTCTCCAGCTCCAGTGAACGCTCGATCTCTTCATCCCTCTCCCTCTCCAACTCCTCCAGTCTCGAAATTTCCCTAAGCCTCTCCCGCTCCCTTTCCCATTCTCTTACACGCTGATTTACATGATTCTCTTTGCCTCTTCCTCTATTCTTCACACCGACACCGGACAGCTCGGCTAACATACCAGCACTCTTGCGTCTGTCCATCATATCGTTAGACGACTTAACGCGCAGAGGGCGATTCTCTCGCCCATTGGCGACAACCAAAGGCCTCCGTGCTTTGATCTCAACAGCCGGTGACGTCGGAGGCGACGCGGCTATAGCGGGTAGATTGGGCACTGGAACTCGTTTTTGGCGATGGCCTTGAACTATATGAGAAGTACCGTCAGACGCTGAGAGAGCGGAGAGATTAACAACACGCACTCCTCATTGCGTTAACCTTTGGCTGAGACTTTGTCTTGGTCACAGTCCTGCGCCCACCATGAAGATCTTCTGGACGAGGCAACCCGCCAGGGGATTGAAGCCCTGGTGGTGTGCCAGACATAACTTTCCGCACAGACTTTGGAGAAGGAGAGCCATCCAGGAGCTTAGACAGATCTCTCTCGAACACGATGGACGAAGCAACGCTAGAGGATCGTCCTAAATGTGCGTCAGACTCTGGCAGCATAGGAAGTGTGCAAGCTTACGGTGGCCATCGTTATCTTTACGCTCCTTCCAGTAGGGGTCGTTTATGGCCTCAGTAGCAGTGTACCGCAAGTCAGCATTCGAAGATAGCATCCTCCGGAGGAGCTTTTCCATGCTGAGGGACATCTTCCAGCTGCCCATCCACTTGCCGCGAACCTGTGGAACTGTCTCAGAAGAGTCGTACAGCCATAAGCTGTTGGACCTACAGTTCGTGACCAGTATTTCTCCAAATCTTCTCTGGTGACGAATTCTTCCTTGTCTGATTCCTCAAATGGCGTACGTCCGATAAGAATTTCGAAGAATGTTGCTCCAAGGGACCATGTGTCTGACTTCCTTGTATCGTGGAGTTGGCCGCGGGCGCGTTCAGGGGAAAGGTACTGATGCGAAGAGTTCGTCAATATTTGATGTAATATCCGGCAGGAAGAGAAAACGTGGAAATACCTCTGGTGTGCCATATGACAGGTTGCTAAGGAATGCCTTGGAGGAAGCAAGGTCATAGCGTTCAGCAAAACCAAAGTCTATAAGTACAGGAATGCTTTTGTGGGAAATCAAGATGTTGGCTGGTCTGGCGGAATAGAGACGCGTCAACGACAAGATTGGAGGGTGCGAACGAATGCTTACTTGATGTCATTGTGAGCAATGCCTCTCTTGTGAAGAAATTCAACCCCGGAGAGAAGAAAACGAAACCAGACTCGGGCTTGTGTTTCGTCTACTTCTACTGGGACGACATCTGGATGGCAAGCCCTAAGAAGGATACAGATGGTTAGAATAATAATGTTGGAGGATAAATGAAAGACTTGCATCGTTATCAATGCAAAAGAGGGGGTGACAATGAACGAATAAAAAGATATGATAGATGGGTGAGGGTCCGTCTTGAACGACCCGACGATCTTCATCTCGTTCCATCTGGCAGTACGAAACACGAATGAGACTCATCACAAGTACCTAAAGAGTGCACCTACAGTGACTTGACGCGTGCTGCTGTTGTCTTACTCTTCTCAGAGTCGTTGGGGTGTCGATGGACGAGTTTGACAGCAAGGCGGTTGCGATGAAGACGGTCAAACCCGTCCATCGACTTGGACTTGGGAGAACATAACCACACGCTCCCCCAGTTTCCGTACCCGATCTATGAATTATGACGAGGTTAGATAAGGGTTGAAACGACGAGTTTTCCCATGGGCAAGGTCGCGAAATTTACCTCCTCCTTGAACTCCAGGCGTTCTCTAAGGGCATCGTCAGTGAGATTGAATATATCGTAAGAGGGCTTTGGCGCGGTGACTGGGTATCCAGTGTCCATCGTCGCTGAACACAGGCGCAAGGTTGCACAAGGGCAAGAACAAGAATCCAACCAAGCCCAGGGTAACCTACACGATGTGATGGGAACAGACAAACCCTGTGACCGTGACTCTACAACAAACATGACAACATAGCACGTCTCGGTCGTCTAGTTCGCTAGAGCCTTCGCTACCGTGAGTCCCGTGTGATTACTCTCCAGATTCGAGTCGTTCTCTAGTACATCAAAGATATTTCATTTTATATCTCTTTTTCAGGATATAGCGTATCGGTTCCGCGGGGAAAACTTCAAGCCAATAATAACACCTACGTATGTACTAGTACCTCGGAAATGAAATCAAACGACGATCTCAGGCTCGAGATCTTCATGAGAGCCCGAGCCCGCAAGAGGATAGCGAAGCTCGAGCTCGGGCGATTAGGTATTTAGGGAGCCATATACTATTTCTTCTTCGTTCTAACTTGAACTTTACTTCTTTGTTCAAATTGTTCTCCAGGTCCTCGCCGCGCGTCATTTAAGTTGTTGCAGGAAGGGAAGTTCTACGAAACCGAAGCGCTTAATTTTAGGAAGAATCCTTGACTAGCAATTGACTAGCTGCTCGACGTCGACGTATACGTATATTATATAAAGACCAATAAGGGTGGGGGCGACAATTAATCGTGGAATGCTTACGAATGAGAGTACATATAGAGAGAAGAAATACCTAATAAAAAGATCCATCCCATGA
>RZIO01000004.1:1024377-1058922 GCA_004338095.1 Gloeostereum incarnatum
CTCCCTATATCTGACAAGTGAACGCCACTCCCGTCACTTTCAGCCTCGCTCTCAAGAAGCGAAGCTCCAGGACCATACAAGCTTCTTGCCTCACATGAGTGTAGCCATGAGGGATTCTTCTGTGATTCTGTACTCAAGCCTCGGGGTAAGTTTCGTCATTTCGTCTTTATTCCAACTTATCTGACAATGTACTAGGGAGCGTAATAGTTGGTGAATACGCCGTTGTATTCTTTCTCCTCAAGAAACCCCCGACAAACTGCCCTTGGATCTCGGCTCTGATGACGTATTCGCATTTGTAAAATGTATCGACACGAACATGCTTCTCTCAAGTGACGGCCGAACTTGCAAAGGAGACATCAATCGAGGAGCTGCAGGGGAAAAAAGAGGCCTCAAGGACAATTACAATGCGACGTGAGTGAATACGTTCCATCATGCACATTTTCTGATGCTTCTTGTAAGCACAAGAAACAACTCTTTTCTATTCCTAGGCTCGTGTTCATTCTACCCTGATTCGATCGACCTCGTCTTGGGAAATGAAAACGATTCCCAATGGGGTTTCGATTATGAATTGTTCTATTGTTTAAATCCCTCACGCCTGATTCGATTACACTTGATTTCCCTTTGCGTGCTCGAGTGACAGTGGGAGTCATTCGGAAATCGTGACAAGCGTAAAGGACCCACAAAGCTTTGGAACAACAACAATTACCTACGAAGTCTTACCGGCGCTGAACCGGTTTAAACATGCTCTGCTGCACGAGAACTGACTGATCTGACGATTCATCGAAGCGTCCGTCTTCGATTCTAAACCGTCATTGCCATTGTTAGAATTTGAATCGATCAACAAAGAGAAGTATTAATAGGAAGTGTCATAGCTATGAGTACCGTCGTAGAACCAAGTCCGAAGCATAGAAAAGTAGGAAAAAAGAAGTTCAGACCTCGATCAGTCCAGTCGTAACTGTGAAGTTCGTCATCTCTATGACAGGCAACAGCAGGTCAGCATCCTTTGGAGTTTCAGAAGAGGCGCCGTGAGCTGCCTCCGCTTCCGGTTTCTGCACCGGAGGCGAGCTCTCTTCTCGAACCCACTTCGCAACGTCGGTGCACGCCATGCAAGGATCCTCTTGATAGTTCAGAAGATACCCTTGAAGCTTCGCGACGGAAAACTTCCCATCTGGTATAGCCTCTGAGAACGTAAGAGAGAGCACGTCGAGGTCATAGCCTTTCTCCGATCCAGAGTCGACGTCAGGGCTGTAGAAGAGCTTGAAAAGCTGTCGCGCCTGAGATGGAGTCGCCAGGTTGAACTCGATCTCGCGATCGATTCGCCCAGGACGAATGAGTGCCCGGTCCAGAACAGAGTAACAGTTTGTCGTAGCAAAGAGAATCCTGCCTTGAGCCGCGCCGATTCCATCTAGGACGTTGAGTAGACCACTCAAGGTCACCTTACCCTAAATCGACTTGGTGTAAGTTACACAGGATAGCTGTTGATCTTTGGTCACGTACTGCGTCTTCTCCAGGAGGCGAGCGCTGTATTTCCGATGCTGTAACCTTGGGCCTCGACGTCATAAAAGCCACATCGATGTCCTCCAGAAGGACGATTGATCGCTCTACGGTTGTTTGAGATCGCACTGATCTACGGAGGAATGAAGATCTTACCGGGTACGTCTCGCATGAGCTGCCTCAACTTCCCATCATCCAAGCTGGGTTCCGAGAGAGCAAGGATGTAGATGCTCAGGCCAAGCTCGCTCGCCAGACTGAAGATAGTAGAAGATTTGCCACATCCAGGAGGTCCTCTCTGTTATGCGATGTGAGAAATGATTGTAATGGATGTAGGAATTACTCACGAGTAAGAACCCGCGCCTATAGGGGATGCCTCGAGCGGTGTACCATGACCTCCGTCTCAAGAAATTCCTCACGTCCTTTAACAAATCTTCCTTGATCTCTTCGTCCAGCACGATAGATCTCAAAGACCGCTTGGGTTGCCGATTGAGAACATACCAATTGGGGGAGCCGCCCCAGGTCATGCTTGGGTCAGAATGTTAGGGCAGATAGAAGATCTAATCACAAGGAGGACGTACTTCTGCGGAACTTTAACAGGAATGGTCTGCAACTGCCGAGTCTCGTACAACATGCGTGCCTCGTTGACGAGCTCATCGAGGGTGCGGCGATTTCGTGTCAGAAGGCTCATGTCGATCCTCTTCTCAACAGGGGTGTGTTGGTCTTGCCGAGCGAGCTCAGTCACGACAATAGAGACCCTCGTCAAACCACGCCACACGACGTAACTCGTCTTGAGACTTGGTACGTATCGCGGTCTGTCGCTGTGCGCCGTCTTCTCAGACTCAGACTCCTCTATACCAAACCACACTGGACTAGTGGCCACAGTGACGTTCCTCTCATTCTCTTCTGTAAAAAAATTCTCAGAACTTTTTCGGAGTGCAGTAAAGGAAAGCCGAGCAACTTACGCCAGAAAGGTTGTTGGTGCAACCAGGTGTGGATCCATTCTGGCTTACAGCATTAGCCTACGGTGGAAAGCGAGAACGAAGGACGCCCTACCGTAGCTCATGTCTCTCTCCCTGAATGTGGCTCGAACGAACAGAAGCCTCTTGAGCGAGGAAGAGAGCCATCCGATGACGATACGCGCCATCGCCACCACCAAAGTGAGCATCGCAAGTTTCAGACCTTCCCACTGTAGTCTTCCAGAAGTGGCGGACACCACGACGGTGTCCACTAGCAGGTCCCCAGCCGAAGCCGAAGACGCATCGTGCATCTTCTGTGGGGATGGTACGAAGCCGTTTGCAAACATGGGAGGATGGGTTGAGGTCAGAAGAAATCTGGGGTCTGGACAGCTGTAAAGCAAGGCCCTTTTATACCCCTCTCGCCACCAGAGCCACCCATACAAATAAATGTAAACCGGAGCGCTTGTTGTGACTCGGATCGACGGACTTTTTTGTTGTACGGCAAGAACCATCCCAGTAATTGAGTTGACAGACAAGAAGCACAAAAAAACACGAGGCCACACAGCCCAACAGAGACGACTACGACAGGAACGCGCGCACATTAGACTCAACAAGGAAGGGATAGATGTACAAGAAGGACGATCAGAACGGAGTACCCATGGGGAGACCTTCCTAGAATAGAAAGATTTTTGTTGTTACGCCACGATCTAATTCTTCTTCCCAAGGCTGTACACTGGGAAACGCCTTTCCGCCACTTTTGCCCTTTTACGTAGACCTCGACACAAAGGACAGGGCAGTTGGAGCAGCTCTGTTAATGTGCTCCTAGCGTACTGATTATCGGACCAAAAGTTGCTTCTTGAACAATACAAACGTGTACATCATCAGGTTCTGGAGTTATACTTGGAGGCCCACACTTACACATGCTTATGTTGATTGGCGCCCACTCTGACTGTGAGTTGTACAGGAAAGGGTTCTAATTCAGGGGTGCACATGTTCTGATATGGACCCACAGTCTGCAGACTATGGGTGAGGGTTCCTTCGATGAATACTCTTGACAACCTCAGAAAGGAAATGGAAGCCGAGACGAGAAGGTAAAGATACAGCTTTTTTGACAAAGAAGTTGACATTGACCCTAATGAACACGACAACATACGGCACTGCTATCGTAAGCGCCGTGAAGAACCATGAGACGAGCCACGAATTCTCAGCGTGAAGTTGTAGGCCCAGCCAACCTACGAGTCGAAGAAGAAAGTGGCACCAACCTGATACAACGAGATCATCAGCATGCCGACAGAAGCAACCAGAAGAATGTTTGAGAGGAACCTTGTGAGTGGGTCCAGGGGTGGGAGCAGTGTCATTGAGCTTCTGGGTATCAAAAGCAAGACCGAAGGAGACCTTAACTCCGGGGCGGAGAGCTTGTGTGTTAGCCTGAATAAACAAGTAAGCACGCGTTCGTTCACGCGCGAAGTTACATATAACCCACCGAGAGCGAGGACGCCGACGTTGTTGATCTTGGCCTTGACAAAGGCAGCAGAGTCGAGGTAACTGTGTGAACGTTAGGGAAGGATTAGAAAGATAGAGAAGTATGGGACGTACGCCTTGGCACCAACTTCGATATCGACACCACCCTGGGTCGACTTGGTATCGTAGACGGCCTTAGCGCCAGCCTCGACGTCGCTGCTGACCTTGTGGTAGTAGCTGGCAGAGAACTTCTTGAGGTTATTCAGGCCGTGGATGGCAACAGAGTACTCTGGGGCATTGTAGCCAACAGCAGCAGCGTAGCGGGAGAGCTTGCCCTCGGTGACGTTGTACGCGGCCTCAGCACCGATGAGGAAAAACCATCGCGACCGAGAACAGTGTCAGCGGTAACGGTAGGACCCTAATGCGCAAATTAGAGAAGAGTCTGAGAAACGGGTGTAGGCAACATTACCCTAAACACGTCAAGAAGAGCACGGGTGTGGAAGCCAGACTGCTTGTAGACAGCGTTGATGAGAGCGCTCTTGTCACCCTTGTCAGGAGAAAGAGAGGTGGTAGCATCGAGCTTGAGCCCCTTGAGAATCTGGTTCTCAACCTCAACCTGGCTCTTGATGATGTTGGCGGTGGTCCAGGTTTGAGTGAAAGTGAGACCGTGCTTCTTGTCAGTCCATTTTCCCTCGAGGTCCCCAGTGATAACAGAGGAGCTGGATGGCCGATTGCCAGCAACTTTGAAAAGAACATTGGAGGGGGTCTTGGTCTTCACCTCAAGACCATACCAGAAAAAGGGAAGTCCTTGCCAAGGAGGTCATTGGAAGACTTTCCGAGATCCTAGAGCCAATAAAATGAGTATGCAAACTTGAAAGAAAAAACATACAACTAACTTTCCAGGAAGGAGGGACAGGCTGGGGAAGGGACATGATGATGGTCGTTTTAGTTCAACGTTGTCGTGTAGGAAGAGGAAGAGACGCGATTTTGACTTTCGGTCACGAACGTGGGAAACCGGAACGATACGCTCACCACGTTTTTAGTGACTTCCCCAGCCAATCCCCAGCGGTTTCTTTATTGCACAACGACGCAACGAATGATCAAATATCGTTTTCATATGTCGCATCATGAAAAAATACCAGTAGCTCGGTGTCAGTCTGCGGCCTTCACTCTGATTCAGATATGATGAAGTACTTCCATTACTTATGTTCTCGACCCACGCGTGCATTCACGCGAATCTCTGAAACTCCTAGAAAAGACTCTAGACGGCCGCCATCGCTCTATGCTCTGCATCGTGAGCAACACGCCACACAACGCCACGATTTCGTTATGTCGAATTCCATCACGGCCCGGATCTCCCACCTTCTGAATCCGATCAACTTCAAGGACCTTAAATTTTGGTGCGTGCAGGCTCTGACTCCCCGATACTGATGCTTAAATCCTCCAACCTTCCAATGCTATCCTAGAAATATGTCCCCTTCTTTATCCGAGGAGGAGACTTGCCCTGAAGCGACATCGTCAACGCACCTTCCATCCGAGAACCCGATCAAACTGAAGCTTCGTAGTGATCTTCCTGAGAGTTTCACTCGGGACGAAAAGCTCTGGATGTACGATGGCTCAGTCGTCATAAACGCAGACACCACTCTCTTTCGAGTTCACAGAACCGTCCTATCCACGCACTCAGTATTCTTCTCTGACGTCTTTTCGCTGCCGCAGCCGTCCGAAGAAGAAACCTACGAAGGCTGCCCTATACTGTCCGTCTCCGATAATCCAGTTGATGTGCATGACCTTTTGACAGCTCTGTATCACCCCGAGTCAGTATCTATCACTTGCACTGACTAGGTCACATCGCTTACCACCGAATGAGGAACAGTCACTTCGAACGTCTCTCCACCTCGGATGACCTGGAGACTGTCCTTACATTTATCTCAGGCATTCTACGACTCAGCACCAAATACCTATTCCACTACCTCCGCTCCAAATGCATAACGGTACTCGAAGAACGACTCCCGACGACATTCGAGCAGTATCAACTCCAATGCAGAGGGGGTACATGTAAAGCGGAACGACACAAGCTAGAACCTCTCATCGAATCCGTACACCTCGCCAACGAGGCGAATGTTCCGCTCATTCTCCCTTACACTTTCTATTGCATCAGCCGCAAGGGACCACAACGACTACTCACTGAACGTTCCCCTCTAGACCTCTCGTGGAAAGAAAAGGCCATATGCCTCGCAGCGAGGGAGCTCATGAAGAAAGCGGAGATGGCTGAATCTCACACCTTTCTCCTACCGGTGTTATTTCAGCCATCTTCACTATGCCGGACGCTCTGTAGGTTCTCCAGTGCGCCGCATAATGAATGGCATGCACTTGAGCAAGCGAAGCATCCAGACCCATTGCGGTTGTTTGAGAGGTGGAATGAGATGAACGTTTGTGCATATTGTATCGCAGATTGCTACGCTAAACATGAGGCGGGGCGAAGGAAGGTTTGGGAGCTTCTGCCTGCTTGGTTTGGTCTTCCGAGTTGGGAAGAACTTCGGAAAAATCAGGCTGCAGTATGAGATGGCAGTCTTGCAGGGGCTCAGCGCTCCAGCCACAGGCTCGACTTTTTGTATTGATTTATTCCTGTATGTATTCAAGTTGTTCGTTGTAGTGTATCGTCAGTATTGCCTGCGCGCCGCGGCAACATCCATGAGCGGTAAAATGCTCAATAAATGTTTCAACAGACTTCAACAAATCGATCAGATGGCAATAACCAAATGAACTTGTGGCACGGTGAGCAAGCGAAATAACTCTTTGAATCCTTACAACCTGATGTCTAGGGATCCAGGTGTACTAAATGATTTAAGAATCAGAGGAACTTGTACGCACGGGCCTGTATTGATTCATCCGCTCCTTGTGGCAGCACGAAGAGAAGCCGAGAATTCTGGGGGGCGACCCGATGAGGTATATTTATTTGGGTATATTTAAGTGCAATTGAATCTATACGTTGATGCCGCGGTATGTCCTCAACTGCGCCCTTATCCGGGTCGCCTGTCCAGATGTGAACTCGTTCAAGCACGCGTCATCAGAGTAATCCATGAAATTGTCTTTGCGCGACTCAACATCAGGACTTGCATGAAGAAAGAAGAGGCGAGAAGGATGACTCACGAATGGGATCGACTTCTCCACCTTCGCAAGTGTCACGCTTCGCAGGGCATCCTGAAGCAGGGGATGCCTCTGGCTCGGTATCGTCAACGGAGTCTCCCTCCCCAGAACATCCACCCTACATGGACATAGGATCAGAACGCCAGCAGTGATCATGTAGGATCTATCATTTCACCTGGAACGTGTGGTACAATCCAGCCCAATGACCAGTTTCGTGTGTGAGTGTGTGCCCGAGGTCAAAGGGGGGTGGCAGTACCACCAGGAAGGGAAGCATAGAAGACGACGACACCGTCATCTTCCGGGTTAGACTTGTATTCAGAGGGGAACGTCGCGTAGCCGAGAAGTCCGGCAGTCGACGCAAATCTACAAGTGGTCCGTGGACCGTGAGCATGGACAGGTGAAGAGAGTAGAAGAGAATAAAAACGTGCCCGACGGTGTAAATATTGAGATCACTCTGGTCGCCTTGGCGGAGTGCTTTCTTCATCTCGGTCTGCTCCTCCCTTGAATCGGGTCAGCACGCGTGCTAGAGGAGAAGAGGAAGAAGCGCTACTCACGTTGTAGGAGCAGCAGACTCAAACCAGATCTCATTTTGGGTGTATGTAGTGCTCTCTAGCTTGAAAGCCAAGCCAACACTCTCATACGCGGTGTTGAGGACGCTAATCTGTTCAGTAATCTGTTCTTCCCTGTTGACCATTCCACCATGTATTAAAATGAGAAAGTAAGGCAAGTGCGGAGGTGCCGGAACTTACGGGACAAATCCACCCTCGAGGGTCTCATTCTTGTAAATGACGTTGAAGTATATCTTGATGGGGTCGGAAGATTTGGCAAGATCTGAGGGAGGTGGGACTTTGAGGTTATGGAAGCTAGCTTCGGCTGCTATCATCTGCTCATCGCTGAGCACGGATGCACATCCACTGCAACAACGTATTCTTGTCAACGCCACCCGATCAATGATTGAATACTCACCGAGCTCGTGAAAATGGCGTTTCTTCCTTAGTAGCCGGGAAAAATTGGTCCATGAAAAGCTTGGACCGGCCTGAACGACAGCAGTGGAAGCAAGAACAAAAGGAACGGCAGACGCGATTGTGGCGAACATGGTGATGTTAATAGTGACTGGAGACTCGTGAGTGAGTACTAAAAGAGAGACTATTCGTCGAGACTCGATAGGCAGCAATTATGGGAGTTTAAAAGGAAAAGGACAGTGTTAAACGAAGAAGAACAAATGGTTTTACAATTTGCCGGACCCGCCTCAAGTATCGCTATTGTGGAGCCAGGTTGTCAGGCGAAACTTTAAGCGACAATGAAGGTCCGATTCCGCGCTTCTATAGCTGACAGCCAGGCTCCAGCCTGCAGACGAGTATTCCTGTTGCGTTCATAATTGTTTTGTTCAAGTTGTCACAGTACTATGAAGAAAGAAGGCGTCGAAAAGGTCTAAACGGCGCGCTTTTGGTCGCGGTGATTGTATTTGTGATAGCGGGCGTGGGAATCACGGAAGCTTTTTGAGCTTTAGTCTTTAAGCTTTGAAGTGTTTCAACTGCATACTTAAGTGGAAGCAGATCCTTTAATCTCTAATATGACAACAAATATCAAGGTGATGTCGAACCCTCATCTTACTGACAACGTTCATTGCATGGATAAACCACAGAGTACTGTTTGCGTTCACGGTTGGCCGGGGAGTTGAGGCATTGAGGATCGAGCTAGCCAGCAAGGAGATTGGGACATGGGGGAATGACAGGAGATGTTGTTCTGCCTCTCCCCCTCTATGCAGTTCAAACGCGTCAAATGTCTACCGCATCGCCCGTGACACAGGACCGTATCGACCGTCGCGACAAGCTCATTTGGTTTCTAGATACACTGCACACAATAATGTCGTTGGAGAGAGCCGTCCACTCGGTACGGCGCAGCAAGAAAGGACGGCAAAGCACTCCAAGGAATCGCTCAAATCTACAAATTTCTTGGTATTCTCGTCCTTCGTGAGATGGCTTGTTTACTACAGAGTTAAAGATGGTATGGGAACAGGAAAAAGAAAAGCAGAAGAAGGCGGTTTAAAACAGGAGGATTTATGCGCCGCGGTTGGCCTTATCTTTGACTAGAAATGAAGTAACGCCACAACTGAACGTCGATTCAAAGGCCTGACATAGAAAGGAGGGCGCACCAGAGTCGAAAGCAACTTCATCAAAGTCAGTCGCCTGAATTTCCACGGCTACGCCGACCAGTGCTCGTCGCAAAGCATCCTTCGAGGAGGCGAACAACATCTTGTCTTTGATCTTTGCATCATCCGGAGCCCTAATCGAACGAAGATCAGTAGCCATCGGAGGGAAGAAAGACAGTCGAATTGGGCATCCCAATGGTGTACGACCAAAATTGAAAGACGAAAGGGAAGGAAATACTCACCAGGATACAAAACAGATCTTGTTCCTGATACCTCCACCCTCTTTCTCAAACTCCAAGTCATAGACACCCCACTTGCATTCCTGCTCAGGGAGAGCCTCGATGAATTTCTCATAGTCTTTGTCTTCAGATGTCTTCTCAACAATGATCTCTGTCTTGTCTGCACTGACGCCGTAGATGATGAACTTGGTCTTCTTGCCCAGCTTCAACTGCTGGAATGCCTCCAGGCATTGCGGGTTCACAGAGACACCAGAGGACTATTGACTGATAAGTGAGGTAGCATCCGACTTGTAAATCAGCTGGACTGACCATTTCAAATGGTTTGTAGGCGAGATGGTAGTTGAGAAGAAGAAAGCGCTTTAAAGATGGAGGTCCAGATCGTCCACGCGATAACCCATAAAGGGGCAGTGACATCGTACGTAATGGCGTAGTTAAGCGTAGTCCACAGATACATCCATGCCACAAGATCGTTCTCGTATATGGGCTATTCGCAGTACGCTAATAATGTGCGCAGAAACATCCTTACAAATTCAGATGACTGCGGTATTATATTTTGTTCCCCAATATTGACTTCTTCAAAACGCCACATCCTTCCAGCCCCGATATATTTGCATTGTTTCTATCGAGGACATATTCTTGCCAGTGGAGTCTTCAGAGATCACCATGAGATAGCAGTGTGTAGAAACAAAGATGGATTAGTACGGATACAAATTCTAATTGATGTATAAATTGTACAGACAACAGCTACGTGAAGACTTCGTCCAGCCAACGCTCATAATCATACTGTGGCTCTCCGGCATCGTTCGCCACACTTGGCATAACCTCCCTCAAGTAGTCGATCGATGGCCCAGATAGATGCGCAATGCGCAGATCCAACTCAGTAACGAAGGGTTTGTCGGATGCAATCCCACGGAATGACTCTCGCAGCTGGTCCGGCGTGGTTTGGTCCTCCGTGATGTCAACCTTACCAAGTCAATGTTCAGCAAAACTAGACAGAGGCCCACAATATAAAAAGACCCACCAAGAGATTGATAAACGCTTCGAATGTCACAGCACCATAATCCTGCACCAGCTGATCATATATAAAGTCCATGTCTTCGTCAGAATACACGATGCCGAGGCTAGCCAGCGCCGCAGTCATCTCAGACTGATTCAAAGTGTTTGTCTCATCCTTGTCAAAGTATCGGAACGTGCTCTCAAACTGTTCTAGTTGAACGGGAGTGAGATTCGTCATATTCCGTGACACGATCTGTACCAAGACGTCAGGATCCTATGGGTGGAGGGCACTGAGGCTAGAACCTCACCTGGTTGTTGATAAAGGCAATCTTCTTCTGGATACCCTGCACCACTTGCTCTAGCTCGAACTCGAGGTCTTGACAAGTGAACACCGTATAATCATTCTCTTCTACATTTGCAGCGTTACACGCCCCTTCAGCTGTGGCAACATCCGCTAGAGCGTCTGCAATCGCTGGTATTCGTTTCTGAATCTCTTGTACATATTCCTGCTGAGACTGAACAGGGAAAAACGTCAGAAACTATGATCGCAGGAGAGACCGCAGACAGGAACAAACCTCCAAAGGGCCTTCGATAGACGCCAGCTCAGATGAGATCACATGTAGCCGCTGCTCGAAACTGTTCGCCAGCTCCGCAAACTTCTTTCGCAGACCCTCCTTAATCCTAACGAGCCGTCAGCATCTCCATACTTTCTCACTGTAAAAGATACTTGCTGCCGAATCTCCGCGTTAATAGCTCTCGACCGCCGTGCCTCAGAAGCCAACAACTCCTTCCAGGCGTCGTCGAGATCCGACAATGCCAGTCCAGGCGGAGGCACATACTCCCTTAATCCATACGTCCGGAGTTTTGTTTGAACGTTCCCAAACAGTGTGGCGACATCCTGCTTCTCCGTGACCCACGACCTTTTCGTCGTCTGTTTATACAAGGTGAAGTCGGCTGAGTGCTCCTTCGCGTCGGAGTAGCTTCCTGAAAAGACGCTCGCGGACCACTTGAATTGGATCTCTGATAGCGCGGAGAGTAGCTAACGGAAGTTAAGAGTAAATATTTGTAGAAAGAGAGGAAGGAAGGCTAATACTAGTCTGACGCGTCTTTCATAATCATTCCTGCTGACCCAGACAGACTGCATAAGGTCGGCGAACTTTTCCACGCGACGAGAGACTGTCTCGGCTTGATCTGCACACACGGACTCAGCGTCGGTCAGGGCACCTGGTTAGTTGCAGGAACTTACCCATAGACGAGAAAGCGTGAAAGAAACTGGCGATATACGTCATAACGCTTCGTTCATCGGGGTGATTGGAGTCGCATAGATCTTCTACTTCCAACAATTGCTGAGACAAATTCAGCGGAAGTATGGTGGTACGATGATTGGTACTGTACCGGGATATTAAGGTGCTCAGCTGCAATGGTGAAAGCCAGCCGAGTGTTGCCATGCCTATCGGTCTAAGCAGAATGTTGCAATTGAACATACAAGACAGGATGATGGAACGAAAGGGGAGTTGCCTTGTCAAGTTTATCGTAGTCCAGGAGGTCAGGCCGATGGCAATGGATCAGAGCACATCTTAGGGCTGTCATCAGATGAGTCTAGGAGAGAACGAAAGATACCACGCACAACGCCAGCCCATCCGACCAACTGAGAGAGAAATCTTGAACGTCTACTTCTTTGTATGGTGCTGTCTTCCTTTGACACCAGAGCAAGAGGCCCTCCTTGGCAGACAGACCTTCCTCGCTTTGATACAACATGAGCAGCAACATAATAACAAGGTAGATTAGGCACACCTGATGTCCGCAATAGTGAAACGCAGAATCAGAGTCCAAATCATCCCCAAAATGAGCTTGAGGTTTCCATCGATGATGTCTGGGGGTCCTGTTACCGCTTTGACGACTGGGAGACCTCACAAGATGCTCACCTTCTGGGCCAATGTTAGTGAGCTTCACGCCCCGAGAGGTGATGAATTCCAGAGCCTTGTTTACATTCTCGGCTTTCTGGACTCTCATTCGTGGAGTCTTGTTATATCGGCCAAGCGAGACATCCCCTTCATGCCACGGATGTCAGAGTGAATAGATCGAGCTACTTCATGGAAGGCGCACCCATAATTTCCTAGAAAGACGAGATACATAAGAGCATCGATACTGCCCATAGTGGACGCACCATAAGCTGAATGAGACGGACACCGTCTGAAAGATCCTGTACTAGTGAGGAC
Source organism: Gloeostereum incarnatum (assembly GCA_004338095.1). Taxonomy (NCBI): domain Eukaryota; kingdom Fungi; phylum Basidiomycota; class Agaricomycetes; order Agaricales; family Cyphellaceae; genus Gloeostereum; species Gloeostereum incarnatum. The sequence continues at coordinate 1,037,042 of RZIO01000004.1, forward strand.
ATTGGAGGATAGCCATTCATTTCCAGCTTTGTATTCAGCCTTAAAGAAAGTAATGAGTCGAAGCCACCCATAGAAAAAGCCACGGCGAGAATGAGTGGAGAACCATTTACAGAAAGTTCTTTCCTGCACGTCGCGGGATATGGTTTCGAGTGAGGCCATGATTGATTAGAAAATTGCTGTATCGACTATTACTTCGAATATATAACAGAAAAGAGGTGGCCGTGGTCGTGGTCGTAGTACAAGAGTGAAGTGGGCCTAAATGGGCATCTGTAGCATGGACGCGTCCAAATTAACTTTCAGAGTCCGACACAAGCGCGTCTCTTCTTTCCCTCTTACCATCACCATCTACCCCGCCCATGACCACTCAATTTGACCCTATCTATCATGGACCATCTCAGGAAGTCGGAAGTGCGTTACATTTCTCGTTCTGTCGCGTCGCGTTCTCACAATGTCTTTTCTGTAGAAATGCGGATCGCCGCCAGCGGGATGGCATGGAAAGGCTCAGAATCAGAATCCATCGTGACCATGCGTAGTGATCAAATAAAATGGGCTCAATGGCTTCGTGTCGCTCGTAATTTTCAGCTCCGTGTCGGTTTAGCTGGCCATGAGAAAGAGACGTTCGATGGCTTCCAGCGCGAGGTGAGAGAAGCAATATGAATGCACGATGAATGCAGTGCTGATTCCCACCCAAGGACCACGATAGAATAGCTCATCTATTGAAAAACCACTTTGCAATCACCCTTGAGACTAAGGAGACCTCTCTCAAAGGCTGGAACTGGGGAGTAACAGATTTCCAAGGTGCGCAATGGCTCTCTCCATTTGTTTGTAAAGCTAACGACAATTTAGTTGCTGAGCTTGCCTTTACTGTATCCGATAAGACTGCCTTTGAGCTTCCGCTCCAGAAAGTCGCCAACACGAACATTGCAGGCAAGACAGAGGTCTCCCTAGAATTTGTCACGGCCCCTCCCAACCAGAAAGCAAGGTATGACGAACTGACGGAGATCCGTTTCTACGTCCCTGGCGTTCAGAGCAAACTCAAAGGCTCTGCGTCTGGCTCTCAAAAAATCGGACGACGAAGATGACGAAGAGGAGATAAACGCGGCGCAAGTCTTTCACGATATGATCAAGGAGAAGTCCGGAGTGGGCGAGACGCCTGGGGAGAAAATCCTCGGCTTCGACGAGGTCTTGGTGTTGACGCCCCGTGGCCGCTATGATATGGATATGTTCGCAGACTTCTTACGTCTACGTGGAAAGACCTATGATTACAAGATCCTCTACTCGAGTATCGCTCGCCTGTTTGTCCTACCCAAGGATGAGCAACACACTCTTTTCATAGTAAGCTTCACGTCTTCTCGATGTACCTGCTGTTCTGACCTCGTGCCTCTCGTTCAGGTAGGACTCAGCACACCTATACGACAGGGCCAGACTCGTTATCAATATCTGGTCATGCAATTCGACATATCTGACGAGATCACCGCTGCGCTCAATATGACAGAGTATGGTCTCTGCTTTACCTCCGCTGCGTCAAACTTACCTAGCGATGGCTATAGTGAAGATCTCGCTAAATACAAACTTGAGGCTAATTACGACAAGGCTGCCTGGGAAGTAGTCTCTACTATTTTCCGAGGCCTGTCCGGAAAGAAGCTCATTGGTGCCGGAAGCTAGTAAGTTCCCTCCTCATACACCTGTTGACGTTCACTTGACATTAAAATGCGGCTCAGTGGCGACAAAGGCATTAAAGCCAACCTGAAAGCCATCCAGGGCGACCTTTACATGCTCGAAAAATATATCTTCTTCGTCTCCAAGCAGCCTACCCTGATCGAACACAGTGACATTCACCAGGTTCTCTTCTCTCGAGTCAGTGGTGGCGTCGCTGCGGGTCGGACGTTTGATCTCCGCGTTGTGACGCGGTCGGGGCCAGAGTATGTATTCACGTCGATCAACAAAGAGGAGCACGACCCAGTGGAGAGACATCTAAAGGAGCGCAAGGTGAAAGTGAAGAACGAGATGGTGCCCGATGCAGACTTGTTGATGGCTGCTGCTGTGGGAAGTGATAGCGACGACGATATGCAGAGCGTCGATTCGGACGACAGTGCTCCTCGTCCGACTAGGGGTGCGGGTGCTAACGATGAGAGTAGCGAGGAGGACGGTAAGCAGCTCCTTGTGGTAGCGCACTTCCAGATTCAAACTTCTCACGACGGCACTTTTCTAGCCGACTTCCAAGCGTCTTCATCAGATTCCGGCTCGCCTAGCGACACCGATTCTTCTTCCGGGGATGCTGCTACAGCTTCAGATGCCAGTGGAGATCTGGAGTTTGCCAAGAAGTCCAAGAAGAAGAAATCGAAGGGCAAGGACAAGGGGAAAGACAAGGCTGCGGCAAACGATAGCGATGCGGATGACGATAAGCCGAAGAAGAAAGCTGCGTCAAAGCCGAAGCCTAAGAAGAAAAAATCTGACGATGAGATGGACGTGGATGGCGACGATAAGCCAAGGCCCAAACCAAAACCAAAAGCTAAGAAACCGAAAGATGACGGGGAAGCCATGGATGTGGACGAGCGTCCGAAGCCGAAGCCGAAACCCAAAGCGAAGCCTAAGAAAGATGGTGGAGAGGATGAAGAGCCTCCAAAGAAGAAAAAAAAGACAGAGTAAGCCGTCGTACGCATTGTCTGTCCGCTGTCGCCGTCGTCCGCCGCGTTATTTCTTTTTGCAGTCTCCGTCCTGCCTACCGTGACTCGCTATGTAAGTACCGTATATAATATCATCTCATTCGGTGATGTTCTGCTGCACTTCCTTCTGGCCTCCTATCTCTAGAAAGCTTCAAAGAGTCTACATCGCATTAACATTATGTGGCCATGGCATACTTAGCCCTTGCTTACCAGCCACGGAGCCGAGGCCCGAATAATGAAGCATCCATCTTACGTGTTGATGGTCGATCAATTTTGATGTGCACTTTAAGCACTCGGGGTCCCTCTAGTATCTACAGACTTACCTAGGACTATCAATGTCGATGTCCGCACGTACTGAAGTACTGAGATCTGACGATTCGGCGGTCTTAAAGGAAACGGGCGGAGCAGACGCGAAACGAAGATTGAAGCGTTTACACAAGTTGCTCGTGCGCTTGCCACCCACCTTCTCCCGCCTAGGGTGATTTCCGGTCGACGTGGAGTCCGTCTTATGGTTCTAACCTGTTGCCTCGAATGAGTCTTGACGGTTCCTAAGCTTCTTTCCGGACGTATCACGCACGAAAATCCGTTCTCGATAAGTACCAATGGTCCTGGTAGAGCACGCCCGCCACAAGCCTTTTACGATCTCAGCACGACCCCAGAGGTCTCAAATCTGCGCATTTCCTAGCTCTTATCGACTTCTTCCTTCCAAACTGGACTTGAGCTTGAGCGCTTGAACAGTCATAAATTCGATCCGCAGGCGGAGCGGAAACGCGGGAACGACCAATCCGCCGTTCAATTGATTTATGTTACTCCACGGCGTTAAGAAATCCTTCTCGGGGAGACGAGCTATCGGTGACCCTGCAGAAGCATTTCGTCGGCATGGTATAAGAATTCAATCCCCCTTCAGCACAGACGCCCCTCCGACTGCTTTCGTTCTGTCCACAATGGGCCAAATCGACCTCACGTGAATCTGACCTTTTCTTTCAGGAGCGCGTCCTTACTGAAGCCCTTTGTAGCCTCGGAATGCTGTTCCATCTTATCGTGATCTCTTCAGCGTAAGATTACGAATTTTTGGACGCTTTGACTTCTGTTTCTGATGCCCCCACCAGACTTTTCGGAAGCTAGTATCTAGGTTCCTTCTCCTGCAACTCTCATTTGACTTGTCTACACACAGTCGGCTGTATGCAAGGGTTCCAGTACTTTATGAAGTACACTCGCAAGGATCCCTGGTGGGTAATTGGGACGGTCGGTTTCTTTTCTTTAAGCGCAATCGGTCCCCTCATCTTCATCGTCAGGTCTGCAACATCATGATTTGCGACACTGCTCAACAGGCAGTTTTAGCAGGAAAGACTTCTTTCTCTTTCAGCGATGGGGCCACTGACGCCGTTTCTTATAGCTTGTAGTTAGTAAACCTCGATTTCTCCTTCGTATAAGCTGCCTGGAGACATTCTGCTTCAAGTGTACAGATATATGGTCACCGAGCATGGCAATCCTGCAATCATTGGGGTACAGTTTAGGTGCGAATCTTCCAGCTCGAATTCTTCATTGATCAACTATGATTTTCCGGCAGTACGCTAGTGATTTCAGGAATATTTGGCAGTATAATCGGATTCTCGACGCAAATGTGAGCTACAGACGCACTCCATTTTCAGTCTTTCTTTCCCGTCTAATGCTATCATACTAGGTTCTACTGCGTTAAGCTCTATTCCCGTAAGCCTTTATAGTCCTCGTTCGTATGATCATTGACACATCATTGACTCTTTGCAGTGAGCAAGCAAAGCATTTCGACCGCGCTTGTAACTGTAAGTCGACGTATTACTTCTCGTGTGGCGTTCAGTTTCGCTTACTGCCAACGATCAGGGATCCTTAACCTTGGCCACTTTCGGTACGTTATCTGCTTCTAAATTCGCACAATCGGTGTTTATTCAACCGATCTCAGGGATTACGCTCGGTATGTATGTATGTAACGGGGACGCTTCCGCCCATACATAACACCTTTCTACCTTTAACATTTGGCTCACTCCGGGTTGCGATCAATACAGCGTATTTTGGCATCGCTTGGAATTACCATGAATTTGCGAAACTCGACGACCTCAGGGTGAGTAAAAATTCCGTGTCGTTCCGATGTCACTTACCCCCTCTCATAGAGCTTGATGATTTCTCAAAGTTCCCTCAGCGCCTGTAGCAACGGCGTCATCACAGGACTGATCATGTATTACCTACAAAACCTGAAGACGGGGTTCAAGCACACAAACGCCTTGCTGGATTCTTTGGTGTGCTTTTAGTTTCTAATCTCTAAGCCTCTATAAACTGATTATTCTGGTAGATGGCATACACGTTCAGCACAGGGATTCCAAGCACGTTTTGTGCTATTGCCACCCTCATTTCGGTTTGTGGCGTCAGTTTCAAAATCTATCCTGAAACTGACGTAGTGCAAGGTCGTCGTCTCTCCTCACACTTTCGTTTTTATCTTCTTCCATCTTTTGAGTGAGTGTCTTTCGCGCCGTTATCGGGCCCTGGGCTTTCACTGAGCACTCTGTGATGTAGTTAGTCGATGTAACCCTTCTAACGCTTCTTGCATGCGTGTACCCTAACTGAATCTTTTGGAAGTCTACACCATAGCCATCCTCACCACCCTCAATTCTCGAGAAAGTTTGCGGGTCATGGGCACTACTAGTGGCGATGAAGAGGTCTCCATGCAAACCTACCACGATAGTAGTCACAACCGAAGCGCTCATCAAGCCGTAAGCAGTCTTCGATTACATTATTCCACCCTCTTCCCTGCCTAACTACCTGACGCCTCCCAGAATGCCATTCAAATTCAGATTACTACGCGACGAAGTACCGAATTTGACCATGGGGTTTGTGGTTTCCGCTCTGGAGAGCACTGTCTGCCAACTGATGGCTTGTCGCAGATGCTGGCAGACGCCGACGCAAAGACATCTCATGAGCCTGAAAAGGGTGTCTACCCGCCCCAGGGCGCGGCCATCTGAGGACGCCTGAAAGGGACTACAGAGTGGAGTCAATCCCTCTTTTTCGAGTCCGTACATACTGTATGTAATCCCGACGATATCGTAGATGACATAGACCAGGTTTGCCGGTGATGTAGGTTCCCCAAAGCTTTCGAAAATACTTCTGTCATCCCCTATATTATTCCAAGATGTAGATTATTACCGTAACGACACCGAGCAAATGGTGTCAGCCTCAGTGATGTCAAGGACACAACTTTGTGGCAACCTCCTCGACCAACCTCCTCGCCTCTTTCTTCGTTATTCCAGTCTCTCCGCAGCCACCCTTCCCCAATTTGCTCTGAAGAATGCTCTTCGCCTGTAGCACCTCCAGTAGTGGAGATACCTCAGACTCATAGAACGGAGAAAGTCTCAGTAACAATGCCAAGGAAGCAGTGAGACGATGTACTGCAGAAAAAAAGGAATCAGCATATCAAAGAAGTATGCAAGGTCAGAGGAGAGCAACTCACCAACTTCCTCGTTCGACTTCTCCCTATCGATGGCTTCCACAACAGCACTAACCATTTCCACCTCCCAGTCCCCATCCTCATTCACTGGCACGGCCCCACTGCGGTCCATCCTGGCTTTCTGCAGCACCGCCGCAGCGTTAAAGGCCAGACTGGCCGCAGCAGTCCTCACTCCCGCATCCTCATGGAGAAGAGTGGGGATCAAAAAGGACGTGAGCTTGCTCCTCAGAGGACCAGACACCGTCATTCCTGCCAAGGCAGGGCTCGAGAAAGTATTGGATAACAAGCGCAGGAGAGTCAGTAAGTAGTTCCGAGGCGTAGTCTGTACAACGGCAGCCTTTGCGAGGAATACGGTTACGGGATTATTGGGCTGAGAGGCAGACCATGCGCCAACAGCGGGGTCCAGAAAGGCCAGTCTCCACAGATCGACGACGGGGAAGAGTGACTCGATGGAGAGAGCTTGCACGAGAGTGATTGTAACCTGAAGCCAGGTAGTGAGCATAGCTGGTTGCGCAGAAGGAGGCGAAGCTTTTCCATTAGTCGTCGGGTTCGCAGAAGGGAATCGAGCTTTCAGGTAAGGCAAAAAAGTTCCAGTAAGAACTTGCTTCACTTGGTCTTTATTGAATGGCGCCGCAGGTGGCCAGGTAGCCGAATCGACGAACGAAGACAACTTCGACACGACGGTATCGAGGGCGGGTACCTGGGTGAAAAGAATCGGGTTGAGCGAAAGCGCTTGGGTGGCAGGGAGGGAAAGTGAGGTGTGCGGATGTGCTGAAAAGGATGAGCTAGGCAGAAAGTGTGGAAGAGAAAGTTTTGCGTACGTGGATATGCTTGGAATAAAGTAGATCCACCTGTGTCCTGAGTTCTGTTGGATCAGCACCTTTCATTTCACCAATCTGCCGGTCTAATCAGACAAAATTGTATCATTCAATGTCTTGAGCAGGAACTCACCTTCTTCCCATCCAGGAAAAACAGGAACGTTGGCATAACCCTTATTCCCCATTCCGAAGCCAGACTTCTACCATGCGCAACGCCCATGTCAATCTTCGTGAACGCAGCGCCCGTGCGACTCCCCGAGCTCATCTTGGTCCCTTTCTCACTTGCCAATTGTTCATAAATAGGCGCGATCGCTCTACAAGGGGGACAAGTGTTGACGTCGCCGAAATTCGCAACCACTGCGCGGTGGGTCCGAATGAGGTTGTGGAAGGCTGCAGAGTTGTTACAAGGATGGATGAATCCGGCCAAAGACTCCGTCGCAGATAAAGGGGAAGATGCCTGAGGTGCCGAAGATCCCTGTGCGCGCGCGGCAACAGCTTGGAGGATGGACGCGGTCGCTGCAGCATCGGGCATTGCATTTGGAGGCTGTGCGCCTGGCGAAGGAGTCGCCCCAGGGGTCGGGCGACGATACATGTTATCAATGGTTGGTCTGAGAGCAGAACCGAAGGGAGTAGATAGGAAGTCAGTGGGTAGATCTACAAATTGTTAGCACGCTATCAAGAAGCCGGCGGAAAAAGTGGACTGACCCTTGATGAAATCTGGTATAGATCCTCCAGTCAGGAAGCCGGCAACATCATTGGTAAAAGAGTTGCAATTGAAGTCTACATCATGAGTTTGAGGGTCGTGGATAAAGAAGAATAGCATGGGCGGTACCTAGCAGGTGATACTAAACACAATGTCAGTGACCATCTGGCAGGAAGTGTTCGGGGTGACGTGCCTTGTCAGCGGTATAGTACTCTCTCATCTCATCTAAGTATTCATTGAAAGTATCCTCGTCTATAGAAGTTTCTCCAAGGTCTATAATTTGTAGAGGTGCGCCATGCTAACGCAGTGTGAGAGACCACAACAAAAAAAGGTGTAATAAACGCACATGAGATCGTCCTGGCTGTGTGATATTGATTCCTTGACCATAAAATACTTCTTTGCGAAAGACAACAATGGAAGTATGCCTGAGGCCACTGCAATGAGAAGTGTTTGAAGATAGTAATAGCCAAGACTGACCAGATACCATCTATTTGTCTTCCTGTAAGTTGCTGTGATAATTGTCGAGCAAGTCCATTGCTCAAATCATAAACGTATAACTTCACTTGTTCAGACATGGTGGTCGTGGTTAGAGATTAGAACAGAACATTCAAGAAGTTACGATGACGCGTCTCGCGTATGATGATCGACGCGTAATCTCGCTTACTTGAACACCGCCACATACGCCACATTTCAATCAAGTCTCGTGGGACTGCATAGTTACAAAATAGAAATAATCTAGAACGGTTTAGAACCCCATCCCATTACAAGTCGTTAGAAGACTCATCGGACCTTCTGGTGCACTGATTTCATTCTTCCTCGTTTATCGTAATCTGAATCAGGCATCCCCATGCCAGGATACTCGCTCGCCCACACCAGACATTCGTCCAACCATTCCTCGTCCCAAGATATTCGAGTTGACCAGCCAGCATCCTGAAAGCCAACCCGAGGTTGTTCGCCTGTCGCCCTGTATCGACCTCATCAACGGCGCTATGAAACGCGTCCCACAGTTTTTGCTGTTCTTCCTCGGTCCCGTCGTACCAGCCCGCCATGTGCATTCGGGGATCGGGAATAAAGTCCGGCGTGGTCGCACACTGCCAGACAGGCGCACTTGCGGCACGTTCAAAGTCGGTAAAGGCCGCGATCCTACCCGTCTCTGGCTCAATGTCGAGGAGAAAAAGGCTAAGCACAAGGGGAAAAGAGACGTGTGGAAGTGCTAACCATGAAGTTCGTATGACGGAAGTCTGGCAAGAACAATGAAAACTGCATGTGAAGAAACGTTCCGATCTCCCGGATAGATTCTGAGAAGTTTTCTAACTTTATATATTGAACTCAAGCCAGTCTCCATCGTCATTGTCGTCCGTCGTAGTGAGAGAAAGCGCCAGCTCTTTTGCATCCAGTTCGGGAGAGAGATAGCCAGCAGTATCAGAAAAGGGACCGCGCATATTGTGAAGAGCAACACGTTGGGCAGGTGATATATACTCAATTTGGCCATCAACGACATCGAAGAAAGGCCAGGAGACTAGGCGTCCGATGGAGAAGCTACCGGCAGTCGAATCCTCATGGTAAATGGATCCAGCTCGGTCGAATCGAAGGTAGAAGAGCTCGACGAGATACTGTGCGACTTCGCTCACGGCTCGTGCACGCACTTCAAATGGGAGTTCCTTCCACACGCCGAAAGGGACTACGCCTGATACCTGGTCATGGAAACTGAGCAAAGGAAGCTCAAAGCGAGTAAATTACTGACCTTCTGCATGATCATATACTCTGCGCCTACTGGGTTTGTAGCATCAGAGTTCCAGAGGCGTCCCGTCATCTTTTAGTATTTCGTACACCTGAAGAGCTGTTGTTGAGAACTCGGAAGAACACCTTAACAAGAGATTCACCTTGTGATAGCCACCTTGATCTAGGAATCCAAATCGAGGCTGAATGAATCTGTTCTATCAGTATCTTTGTATGCAAAAATGGATTCCTTTGGGCTGGAGGGGAAAAATAGCATCCCAGAGACCTATATTGGAGAGGAGATTCAATGGAAGGTCAAACGTAGCATAGAACACACCTTGGATTAATTTCCTCTGCAGCTAGTGTGGCGTTGAAAGGCCGGCTGAACGGCGCGGATCAAAGCATTCCCGGCCGCGCCCGACGCATAAGCATTACATAATCAGCATGACGCGCCAATCATGTGGGCGGAGTATCAGATGCTGGGGTTCCGTGGCCGGTAGCCGGATGACCTTGAATATATATGGCGCTCCCATTTTCCCCGCACCTGTGCGGCTGAGGAGCCCCAGCCAAGACTCAGAGCATCCCCTATAGATCTAGATTTGATAAATCGGAGGACTAGCTGCGTTGACCATCAGGCGCATCTTGTCCTCAACTTCCATCTTCACATATACGCTCTCCAATGCTAAAGCTGTCTTCTACTATCTCCCGTTCTTCACAAATCGTATGTATTTTTTTTTTTGAAATTCTAAAGCAATTTACTGAACATAGTTCACAGCGGACTATTACCGGTTTAATGGCGAAACCACGAACTGCAGGACTAAAGTCCTCTGCTAGAGCCTCCTCTGAGGTCCCTCCTGCTGGATACACAATAGACCCATCGGCTGGCCCAATGCTTAGATACCAAGCTTCTCTTCCCCGTCTTCCCGTCCCTACACTCTCATCCACCGCCTACAAGTACCTCGAAACTGTCCGCCCACACGTCTCCGACGCTGTCTATGCCAAGACTGAGTCCGTCGTAAAGTCTTTCTTAGTGTCCTCACAAGCAGCGGAACTCCAGAAACGTCTTGAAGCCCGAGCAGCCAACCCTGAAGTCAAGAATTGGCTGAGCGACTGGTGGAACGACGTTGCGTATATGGGCTACCGAGATCCGGTCGTCGTGTTCGTCAGCTATTTCTACGTGCATCTCGACGACAAGCTGAGACGCGATCCAGCCAAGAGGGCTGCTACCCTCCTGAAGGCAATGCTCGCCTTCCGCGAGATGACTGAGAGGTAATTGGTACCGCTGTCCGCTATTCCCATATGTTTAAGTGTGTTCTTTCCAGCCAGCAGTTGGAGCCAGAGAAGGTCCGAGGAATGCCGTTATGTATGGCATCATACAAGTGGCTGTGAGTTCTCCTCTTTCGGTGTCTTCGCGATCCTGACGCGTCGTCCCCAGATTCCACGCGTCCCGGTACCCGACCAAACCGTCTGACACGGCACGCAAGTTTGACCCATCAACTCACAACCACGTAGTCTTTGTTCGGAAGAACAAGTTCTACACCGTACCTCTTGTCAACGCCGCCGGCAAAGAGCTCTCTGCCGCGGAATTAGAAAGGTACGAGTGCCTCGTGTCATAGACATTGAATTTGCCCTGATGTCCTGTCGTCTCCAGTCAGATAGAAAGGATCATTGAAAAAGCAGGAACAACACCCTCCCCTGTTCCCGTCGGCGCTCTTACGGCGGATAACCGTGATGAGTGGACAGATGCCAGGGAGAAACTGATCGCAGCGTCTTCGGATGGTACGAATGCAAAGAGCCTGGAGGCGATTGAGAGTGCAATGATCGTAGTATGTTTGGACGATACGAAGCCTGTCACCCGAGAAGACATTTCGTGGTCATGCTGGGTGGGAGATGGGCGGAATCGGTTCTACGACAAGCACCAACGTACGCTTTACTTCTTCCTCGTGGAGAGAGATCTAATGATGCCGCGATAGTTATCGTGTTCGACAACGGACGTTCCGGCTTCCTAGGAGAACATTCCTGTATGGATGGTACACCTACCCTGAGACTCAATGAGTTCCTTCTCGCCACTACTACTCTCAACAAGATCGATTTGGGACCCCCAAGAACTGACAGCACGGGTGCAGACCTTCCGGAACCTGCGGAGCTAAAGTTCGTGGTGAACGGAGACGTGGAGAAGGCCGTCAAGGAGTCTGAGGCTCGATTTGATGATCTCGTGTCGAAGCACGACCTGCATGTGAGTTATGAAGATCGTTTCGCCCCTGGAGGGCAGCCGATGAACGATCACTACAGGTGCTCCATTATGAAGGCTACGGCAAGAACCTCATCAAGAAGTTCAAAGCCTCACCTGACGCTTGGGCCCAATTGGTCAAGCAGCTGGCGTTCCACAAGATGTTTGGCAGGCCTGGCGTTACGTACGAAAGTGCGCAAACACGCAAGTTCCAGCTGGGCAGGACTGAGGTTATCCGGAGCGCGAGTAATGAAACCAAGGCATGGGCAGAGGCTATGCTCGATCCTAACGAAAACGTAAGTGCCTCCACATCTGCCTGACATGGGACATTGTTCGACGTCTTTTTTGCTCACAGGACGCCCACCGGGCCGCATTGTTCCGTGCGGCGGTTACCCGCCACCTACAGTACGCCGCTTGGGCAGCGGATGGGCAGGGTGTAGATAGACATCTGTTCGGCTTGAAGAAGTCGCTCGAAGAGGGGGAACCTGTACCCGAAATATACAAGGACGAATCGTTCTCGAAGACCAACCACTGGGAGCTGAGCACCAGCCAATTGAGCAGTCCATACTTTGATGGATGGGGTTATGGTGAAGGTACGCTTTTGTATTGGGCTCCATCATTGCATTTCAGATGCTGATTGTTGTGCTGCTCAGTTGTGCCGGACGGTTACGGCCTATCCTACTCCATCGGAGACGACTACATTCGATGGACTATCACCAGCCTGAAGCGGAACACTGCGGAGTTGAAGCATTACATCGCAGAGGCAGCGACAGAGACGCGGGCGATGATGGAGAGGGCTGTTTTGTTGGAGAAGAAGAAGGAAGAGGCGAAATTATAACGGTGGGATACCTGTTACTTATACCGAGAGCAGTGTGGGATAAAACATCTTGACATTCGATATTGCCGTGATGGAAGGAGTACTCACTAACTGCGCTTCCTTTGTGCTCCTGGGCGCGGTTTGTGATCATGCTCATCGTGTCGAGCAGCATTGCGGCCGTCGAGGGTGACCGACACAGGCGGAGGCGACCTGAATGGGGGAGTGAGTCATCGACTAACGATCAGATCGACCCCCGTACTAAATGAAGACATCGGATTCGGAGACGTCGGGAAAGAAAGCACGCAGAATGTGCAGTGGCAGCTTAAGCGGTTTAGTTCGAGGAGAATTCCGAGGATTATTGGGAGAGGACGTGAGAGATCAGTAAATTAGCTAGTCTAGAAGCACCGGGTGAAATCCCCCACATGGTGCACAGGGGCAAGCTTAAACAAGCTCGTCATCACTCTCAATCCTGATTCGAAAGCCAAGCATGCGAAGTTCGCTCACTTTTCTTTATTCTCTTTTATCATCAGCAGCACATACGCAGCAGGTAACTGTTTTGGATTCTCGTTCACATTATAAACCTTTTCATAATGATCACGACAGAACATATCATCAACGTACCTTGTATACACTTTTTGATCTCCGCTTCGATTCTGACATATTAAGCAACCCTCAGCATCCGAATCACACGCAGTTCCTCTCAAAATGACCCCCTCCGCGTCTGGCCTACTTGATAATGCCCGTCCTCCCAAGAGGCCCAGGAAGGAAGAAAAAATAGGACAATCAAGCCGTCGGGGATCTGAGGATACTGTTCATTCTTTCCCTAGTCCACCACCAGCTATAGACCATATTTTCATCAACGAAAGTCTGTCGACTAAGAAAACCGTGAAGAAGGTATTGTCCAAGTCATGATTCTCGCCAGTTCTATCTCTCAGACTTGCTCTAGGCTCCCTTGTCGTGCTGCGAATGTAGAAGGTCAGACATAATGCTTGGCCGCGTTCTTTGCATCACCCTGACCGCGACTCACGATCAGGTTGAAGCTCAAGGTGGCGTATACAACGTTACATGCCATACAATCCCACTGACCAAATTCCTGATATCAGTGTGACAGGACCTTCCCCTGGTTTGTCGAGCAATAGGATTTGTGACGGACCTCACTAATGTGCTGTGGCTTCTCAGTGGATCCTGCAAGAAACGGGGAGTCAGTGACATATGCCCTGATGGTACGCTCTATCACAGTCCTTGGCCTGCAAGAACTCTGTCTAACAATTCACTCTCCGAGAACAGGTGTCCTCGTCTCCGGAAAAGGCACACGGTAAGAAAGCGGTGGTGTAGCATCCTTCCTCTCTCCGTGCTCATTCACAGTTCTGTTGCAGCTTTATCTTGGCCAACACCGAGCAGCTTCACAGTAAGATCCACGAAATGAGCGAACGGATCAGAAAACTGGAGGAAGCTCTGACCTCATGCTCAGAGGGCCATCCCCTTCTTGAGACAAATCTCTTGGGCATCAAAAGCACTATGGGTCTATATAATGGCCAGGCTCTAGATTCCTCCGCAGCGGAAACTTCGAAAACTCCGGAGAAGTCTCCGCCTAGCATGGATGTTGATAGCCCCACCCCCCCTCCCCGAGTGTCTTTCAAGCCTCCCGACGTGAGTTCTACTTCACTCCTGTAGTATGCATGTTTTCATATTGATGCCACATGCAGAGCGCGTACGACGATCCTGACTTCTGCGAGTCCGAAGTGATGCGCCTCAGTCACAACTTCCCCCTTCCGGAAGCCAGAATGCATTCCTACGTCAACATCCCCCTTCGACAATACATCCGTAACAGGTTACCTTCTCGCGAAGACGCTGATTATCTCTGGACCCAAACACGCGAAAATGCTCTCTGGCAGTAAGCATCTCTCCCGCGCAACGCCAAAAGCAAGCGACGGCTGATCGATTCTTGTCAGATACAATCCTCATCCCAATGAAACGTTCTTCCCTAATTTACTACACCACTGCTACGACCTTCCTGTTGAAGAGGTCACTTCCCGCCGGCTCGCTCTCATGTTCATGATCTTGTCTGTCGGATGCCTGGTCGACTTGCGGAATAGGCCACCTGATCACCCGGACTCCGAGAAATACTTCATCCTCGCCCGGGCGGCATTGTCAGAAGTCAACGTCATGGAGGACACAACAGTGGAAACGATTACAGCTCTTTTCTATGGCATTTGGTATCTCCTGGTCTTCTCGGACAAGAAGAAAGCAGCGGGCTACGCATGGGGCCTCATGGGTCTGACCGCGAAAATCGCCCAAGGTGTGAGTGCGATCTCTCTCCGTCTTTACGTTACGAGACCTCATGATTATGATTGTCTTCTCGCTACCCAGATTGGACTCCGTGAGTTACCCGTCTCGCTTTGATCAGATCTCTAATCCCGTGCTAAACTTTAAACAGACAGAAATGGCTCTAAAACGAAGGTCATTCCTGAAGAAGTCGAAAAACGGCGTAGGTGAGTGTCCTAGGAGTGTCTCTTTGCTGTTTAACTTGCTCAAACACGCGTGCAGTTTGTTCTGGGAACTACTCTATCTCGATGCCCGCTTGTCGCTGTCCCTTGGACGACCTCCGTCATTATCGTTGGCGTACATGGACTGCAAGCGTCCTTCCTACTCTCCAGATATGGGCTGCCACGTCTCAGAAAGTCTTCATTATTGTAAGGCCCATTTTTTTATATCGGCGGAGATGGCTGACCGGGATTACTCCTTCTATGTAGATCAGGAATGGAAGCACTCCTGTTACGTGCATTGCCTAGCTCCAGTGCTAGATGCAATCTCGAAGCCGACGCTTGACTACGAGACTATGATTGCCTTGGATGCCCGGATAAGAGACTTTTCAGTTCCGGCTCCCCTTCGAGTGGACGCGAGTAACCCAGCAGTGAGTCGCTCGATAATCATGCAGCGGGCATCGTTGGCTACGGCGCTTGAAACTGGTATTGATGCCGCTTCTCTGAAAGATTTGCAACACCTACTGACTTTGAGCTTAGTCCTTTTGCAGCTACATCGAACCTTTTTCACTCGTGCCTTGAGCGGACCTGAGACGGCCTTCAACAGGAACCATGTTTACGCGCCGTCTGTCGTTGCGGTCTTCCTCAGCGCTTCTCGCATGATCGCAACCATCCAAGACTTGTATGAGCGTGAACCCCAGTTGACGGCGCGTATTTTGGGCTACTGGTCGAATGCTTTCTCTGCTGCAGTGAGTATGAGTTGGTCTTGTGGTCGATCGCTTATTCATATATCCGCTCCTTCAGGTCGCTCTGTGTCTTCTGGTATCAAGAGCACCATTCACGTGTCTAGCTCCCGCTACACTTCAGGAGCTTGAACGTGCTCGCGCGTTGTTCCGCTCAGCCAAAGATGTCTGTCCCAGGGCTCAGCAAGTCATCGTAAGCTTGATGCTATTCACTCCCTTTGAGTTGGCTTCTGATTACCGTAATCAGCCTGTCCTCGAAGCTATGGTGGCGAAGGCTAATGACATTTACACCCGCTGGTCGAACGGGCATGAAGTGCCAACGCTCATCCTGCGCCACACGGACGACTACCCGGAATCACCCACTTCTAGTTTTGGCTCATCATCACCATCTCCTCAGCCCACTTCCGATCCATTCGCCAAGTGTCACCGCAGCCTGAGCCAGTGTATCAAGGAAGTACATGAACGAGCAGCCCGGTTGTTCCCGTCGCGAAAGCCTTGTCAATGCTCCAAGCGCGCTTCAGCCGAGAAAGATTGCCCGCCTTCACACTCTTGGGCACCTCCTCCGAACGTGCCTCTTATTACGCCCGTCCTACCAGATCTCTACCTCTCGAACCTGTCCAAGGGCGTTCTTGCTTGCGGAGGTGGAAACACTCCTCAGTCCCTCCCTCCCCTGTCTCCGAACTCCAAATTTGCTGTTGTCGAGACACTGAACTTCGAGCTGGGTGCACTGAACCCAGGAGCGGAGCAGTCCTGGATGGCTTGGTTCTGATGCTGCTTCTTTTTATTTCATTTTTGACTGGATTGGCTCTTGTATCGGTTACTTCATCTCGTGTATTCTCTTTCCTTTGTTTCGATACCGATGTATGTAGGTCTAGCTTGCTTCTCAACTCTGGGATTCCTCTCTCCATATCCGGGTGTCGCGGGTTGATCTAGGTCCCATCAACTCCTCGGATCTGTGCGAAGCTCGAGACCTTGGAGCTACGGAATGGTTCTTTTGTGCCGACGAATTGTATACGGGTGTGGTCACTATTTTTGATGTTTGTGAAGGTTGGATGGCGCGTCGACTGGTGTATTTTCTGAGGCTTCTCCGGGAGGCTCGGTGTTTGTGAGATGCACGTGCCTCGGTCGGAGACACCGGCCGATGAACTGGCCTAAGTGGTGGAGGCAGTTTCTGACGATTACCTGTACTTTGAGGGTCCGAGTTTGACACCGACCACGACACTCTGGGTTTGAACTTTCTCTTCTATTTCTTATAAATACAGAACTCGACTCCTCAGCTGGTTTCCTTTCTACTCTCATCATCTTCATCCCGCCGTTATGGATAGAATGGATGCTGGCGAGAACGGCAAGGACCCGAGCATGTCTCCGACGACGAGCATTCCTCTGGCATGGCCTCCCCCTGGACACGCCTACGATGGTCCTGTCAATGTCGCGTCGATCAGACGCGACCCGCCTACAACGTCTCGGCGAGATTCTTCGAGCCAGCATGACAAAGACAAGACTCGCCGTCTGTCTTGCAAGGAGTGTCGCAGGTACTTTCGTTTCATTTTCTCTTGGAACACTGAGCTAATACATTTTTGTAGGTTGAAACTTAGGGTAGGCATTTCTGATGCTTTCCATCTGCGTGAATAATGTCATTCACTATTCTCGACAGTGCGATCGCGTCTTCCCGTGCCAGGTCCGTTTCCTTCCTCATCGACAGATATTTGGTCCGCCTAAACTGTTCTATACTCAGTCGTGCGTCAAGCGGGGTTGTGCAGACATTTGCCCTGACGGTGAGCGCCCCACCAGGTCAGCCTTATTCTACTCCTCACGCGCTTTGACATAGGCTCATTGACCTCTGGACCCGGTAGCCGGTAAGCTCTCCTTGGAAATGAGGAATGTTTACATCATACTATTTGGACTTCTGTAGGTTCATTCTTGCCAATACTACAAAGTTACACGAGAAAATTTCGCAGCTAAGCGAGCGTGTCCGTGAACTGGAAGATGCTCTCGGCACATTTCAGACTTATCATCCGCTGTTGACCCCGGAACTTTTACAAATCAAGCTATCTGAAGATCTTCACAGTCACTCAAAGTCGAGTCCACCTCCCACAAGTCTACATCCCTCTACTTCTCACAGCAATGGAAACCTACACGACTCTGTCGAAGCCATGTCTATCCTGGAGCCTGTCAGGCAGCCTCCTTATCGCTTCGAAGTACTTACGTTGCTGTGACGCGTTAACTGAAGCTCGCTAACCGTAATTCTGCCTTCCTATTAGCGTGCTCCTCTAGTTCGTGTCTCTTCATTTCCTGACATTAGATTGGACGTATACTGATACTCTTGCCCGCGTAGACCGATCCGACGAAGCCTTTCATATCTGACCCTCCGGTCGTGAATTCCGATATTCTTCAACTCAGCGCAACCTTTCCGTTTCCATGGGCCGTGGACCTTTCTATCCGCGAACGAATTCGTAATGCTCTCCCACCTCGACACGAGGCACTGCAAGTTTGTCAATCGGCTCGTACTAACGCTCTTTGGCAGTGAGTAACATCTTCGCGTAACCGTCTTCGAAGACGTCTGACGTTTTGGCAGATACAATTTGGATGCGTCTACGACCTTTGTGGACAATCTCCTGCGCCACTGCTACGAATCGGCAGTGGAGGATCTGGGTCCTCGCCGGCTGTCCTTGCTTTTGATGATTCTCTCCATTGGATCGTTGACAGACTTGAATCGCAAGCATGGCACACTTCACGGGGAGGCTTATCATCATCTAGCCCGTGCTGCGGTCTGCGAGATTCCTCTCATGGAGGAACCGGACTTTGATGTCCTTCATACCTTGGTATGTTTTCTTGTGCCGACCATCATGTCAGTCTCCCTTATGTTTGTAGTTCTATATGCTTTGGTTCCACCTGTCGTTCTCGGACAACAACAAGGCTGTGGGGTATGCCTGGAACTTGATGGGCTTTGTTGCGAAACTCGCGCAAGGGGTAAGAGATCCATTCCACCTATACAAATCGTCAGGAATACTTACCATTTTCAACAGCTCGGTCTCCGTAGGTCCCCTGCCTAAATTGTGCCTGTCAACTCCTCATTCAGTGTCGTAGATCGGGACGGAGCTCGGACCAAGATGATGCTCCCGGAGGACGATGACAGACGCCGACTTGTTTTCTGGGAGCTTCTCAATCTGGACTGCAGAATGGTAATGCGAAGCAAATGCTTTTGTGACCCTGTGCTCATCTCCACTGCCCACAGAGTCTATCCCTTGGGAGACCACCATCGCTCAACCTAGCCCATGTAGATATTCGGCCTTCCACCTACGACGCAAGCGGGCTCTTTGTGACTAAAGAGGAAGTCATTTGTACGCTCACTTCACGACCATATCTTGTTTCATCCTTTCTGAGACTCATCGCAATAGATCATCAATGGAAGAACAAGTTCTTTATTGAATGCTTGTCCCCCATCCTTGAAAACATGGTGAATGTTAGTCCGCCAGGGTACTCCCGAGCACTCGAGCTAGATGCTATGGTCAGGGAGTTTGAGGTCCCGGGGATGTTCACAACAAAGCACTCTGACAGCAGCCCGGGTCTGAGCAAAGCACGGTTTTTGGCGATGCAAAGCGGACTAGTCACTACTAGCATGGATATCGGTACGGACATGTTATTTCCCCCTCCACGAGACGCGAGTTAGCGTATCAGCGGCTTCCTGATATCTCGACAAGTACTAGGCCAATGCCGATCACAGGGATCTGCCATTGTGGTTGTGATTGGCGTAGGTATCCCTTCGAGAGCTCATGATACTCTAATTCGCAGCTTGTGGAGCTCACTGCTTTCAAAAATATCTTACCACTCTCCCTTTCGAAAAGCTTTGCTCCAACTACACCGTCGCTATTTCACGGAAGCTATGAACGGACCCGGACCCTTCGATTTGCACCACAAGTATGCTCCGTCTGTTGTGGCGACCTATCTGAGCGCGTCTTCCTTGATCAGCTCTGTAGAGCTGCTCTACGCGAAGGAACCGCAGTTGACCATCCGGTTCCTTAGCTTCTGGTTCAATTCGTTCTCCGCTGCTGTCAGTCGTTTCTTATCTTCGTTTCCCCGCTTCTTTCAAAGCTGATTGTACTTAGGTCACTCTGTCTCTGTTCATTGCCCGTGCCCCTTCAAACTCTTTGTCTCCGTTTGCATTGCAAGATCTTGATCGGGTCTGCGTGCTTTTCAGACGTGCGGCGCCGTTCTTGCCTTTTAGTGGGAAAGCTCTCGTACGTCCTCCGGTACCACTCTTGCGGCTCTACGAGACTGACCCGTTTCTTACCCAGCCTGTGGTAGAGAAACTAGTCGAAAGATGCCGTCGAGCGTACGAGGGATGGAAAAGGATATCAGCGCACTCGCACCCCGGCCCATCGAACACGATCGTCGTCCTCCCCGAATCCTTCGACTTCGCGCATGAACGCCTGTGTGCATACGTTGAGCAGATCCAGGTCACGCCTCCTGTTCCTTCTCTGGTAATGGTGACGAATCAGAATGGAGAGACTGAGGGGGATGAGGTTTACTTGCCGAACATTTACTCCTTCTCGACGAACGGGATTGGTATTAATGAGAGGTATAGGGTGGCGACTGCGCCGGCGACACCGTTCGTGCCGTCTACTCCCAGGGTGGATGGGAAGGAATCGTTCAACTTTGATCATGGGGAGATTATGGCTCAGGTGGAGGAGACGAGCTACATGGCGTGGTTTTGAGCTGGAGCCAGGGGAGGGAGAAAAGACATCTACTATGATAAATTCCCATTACTATACCTACTTTTATACTCTTTGATGTTCGGCACACCTATACACTGCGGCGCAATCTTATTCTACTACTACCCTTCATCTAGTCTACATAGCGTGCAGTTCTTTTCGTCCGTCGTAGAGCACTGAGCCACTGTTTGACCTCGGGGATTATTTATTTGTCGTTCCCATGCAGTTCTTGAAAAGCAAAATCCAAGTTTTGGCTGAGAAACACCACTTGAAATGCCTCGAGAATCATTCTCTTCGCTCTCAAAATCCTCTGATAAGCCATCCAAGCCTCATTCTGCAAGAAAAAAGAAATCTAAGCCTTACGAACAGCGCTTGAACCGATTTTCATCGTTACCTACACATCCTCCAGCTTCTGATCTTGAGAATGCAGTTCCTGTGCCTCCTTCGGGCGAGAATTCAACCCCGCATTACCAGATTAAGCCCTGGAGCCAGGCTCGATGATACTGCAATATTCTCCCCGCCTCATTCGTTCTCTCCCATTCCACTCTATGACTACCGACAATCCAACGACGCTACATATTCACTCCCTCCATTTTACGATTTCTGAATATCCATCTCATGTATCTGAGGCGTTAACTTGTGGTGACAAGTGTTAACGCCACATATGTGTTACGTAATTCAAGATCGTTTGTACTATACGTCCACCCTGTATTCCTACCAAAATCGCCACTTTCCCTCCACCACTTTGGCTCAATAATGTCTCGAATACGAGATGTATGGGCACACAATCTTGAAGCGGAAATGCGCAATATGAGGGACGTCCTTGAAGATTATCCTTACATCTCTATGGCACGTCTCTCTCTCCGTTCACTTTCGTTCGCTCAGACGTCTCTTCTTCTATCAGGACACAGAATTTCCTGGCGTCGTGGCAAGACCTCTGGGCGACTGGACACCCAACGGCTCCGACTACCACTACCAAACAATGCGCTGTAATGTCGACCTCCTCAAGATCATCCAGGTCGGTCTTACCCTCGCAGACGAGGACGGGAACTTTCCACTAGAATGTGCAACCTGGCAGTTTAATTTTCGGTTCTCTTTGAAGTATGTGTCTTCGCCCTTTGATATTGCGTCACCACCGACACTTGGGCTTACAGCGAAGACCTATACTCACCAGAGTCCATCGACCTGCTCAAGAATTCGGGGCTCGATTTCCAGCGGCATGAGGAGCTGGGCATACTACCCAACGATTTCGCAGAGCTGATGATCACTTCTGGGTTGGTTTTGGAGCCTGACAGGACGTGGGTCTCGTTTCATCCGTGAGTGGACTTTTCCGCGTCTTCTGATTCTTTCTATTTAATAAGTATTGACCTCACACAGTGGGTACGACTTTGGGTACTTTCTCAAGCTGCTAACGGGTGAATCATTACCACCATCCGAAGACGGATTCTTCACCCTCCTGCACAAATGGTTCCCGAAGTTGTACGATATCAAATACGTAGCCCGATCCACGCCAGT
>RZIO01000004.1:1066916-1079423 GCA_004338095.1 Gloeostereum incarnatum
CTTCCGGTACCTTCAACCAACCTTCAGGCTTCAACTGATCAGCAGTCACAGTATCTCAGCAACCCTCGACCAGAAAGCGTCAGAATGAATGGAAGTTGATATCACTATGCCTGTCATTACAACGGTTGCGCAGGTAGGGAGTCGAGAAGCCGGGCCGCGATAATTATCCTAACCGTGTTGTCTACAGAACCGTGAAAATCATTCGGGCAACTCCACGGTTCAAGACGTGGGTCACAACATTGGCCTGCTAGCAACGGAGTGACCAAGGACGACGGCGTCGCATACGGTAGCGTTCATCGCTCTGAGACCTGTTTAGGCAGGAAGATGTCGACAAGCAAGATCATGGTCTTGACAAATATGGATTTAGCGGCTTTCTTTGACAGACCATGACAAGGAAGGAAAATGAAACATTTCTAATCATCATGATCATTTAGTACGAAATAATGCACCTGTAAGCATCGTGTCTGCGGACGGACACCTTAGAAATCATGGACGGACATTTGAAGGGCATCACGGCTGATTCGTTGTTTCTTAGCCAACAGATCCACCTGTAGGCCACGATGTGGGAGGGAAAAGTACTTGAACCCAATTCAAATTCCAATCATCAGTTGACTCGTGTGCGACGGCGAAGGAGGGAAAAAGGTTGGCTGGTTGGAGATGCTTGAAATTTTTCGGGGGGAGTTTGCGAAGGCCCAGAAGGATAATCCGAGAATCCGACCAGGCGTGTATTCTCCGCTGCCGCATGAGAAGGTTGAAAAGTTTTGGGGAAAAACAAGGTCCGATGAGAGAGCCGTGTGATCATAGGAGGTCGATGATGTCTTCAGGTTCGTTTGGATTGTGGCCCTCGAAAATTTCACGACATATAAGATGGCCGAGAATGAGTGAAGTGAGTCATTCGATCGTGATTTCTGCGAGGATGCTGACTCATCCAGTACCTTCCTTTCTTGTATGACACTTTTAATTTCTTTGAGCATGCTGTTAGAACCAACAATTTTATGGTTATGAGCGCCCGGACTCGGATTATTATCATTCTTTCTGTCCATCTCCGCGGTCTAATCTGCCGAGGCGGCTTCGACAGAACAACTGTCTTCTATTATCTTTGGCCCGCTTATTGGAGACTTGCACGGTTCCTCGACCCCCGGAGCCACACCAACGCGCACAGCAGCGCACTCTGGATCGAATCTCCGTCATGTTCCTGATCAGATACCGAAGTCTCCGCAGGCTTGGCCCCGAACGACCCTAAAACAGTCTTTTCTCTCAGAGCTAAATCGGGCTGAGTAAATTTTCCGCTGTAACGAGGGTTCAAAATGAATACTTTCTCGTGGCTGACGTGAGGCTCTCATCATGTATCCAAGGTATAAAAGGGACTCCATCGTTCAGCAAAAGTTTCCCTTATCCAGCCTCTCGGACTTCTACCTCCCCTGCGCCACTCATCCCTTCCTTTCACACGAGTCTACTTCATCATCATGTCCCGCGTTATAGCCCTTTTCTTCGTCCTCTTCGCGTCTGTATTGATGCTGAATGCCGCTCCTGTCACATCGAGCTCGACAAATATCGATCTCGAGTACGCTCAAGACTTGGAGAAGCGTCTAACACATACCGGCAGAGTGAGTGACACGTCTCCCATCCCTTGAACCTCAACTAATGAATATCTATCCTTCCAGGGAACGTGGTTTAACGTTGGCCTCGGTAACTGTGGAAAATGGAATGTAGACAGCGATCTCATCGTCGCCATCCCCAAGTCTCTCTATGACCGCAACGGCGGCAGCAACTGTGACCAGGTTCGTCGTTCTGGCTTTCATACACGTGTTAACAGCGCCCTTACCGGTGATTCCCGAGCAGTGGATAGAGGTCATCAACACGTCCAACAAGAAGAAGGTCTACGCAAAAACAAGAGATAGCTGCCCTCATGCGGCGGGGGTGATCTCGGTAAGGCTGCCACGCTCTCCCCACGCGTTTCATGTGATAATAACCTTGTCTTCATGTTCTCTAGATCTGTCTCCAACCGCCTTCAAGAAGCTTGCGTCATTGGACCAGGGCGTCATTTCCATCGAATGGCACTTCATGAACAAGAAATGGAGCCCTTAGATCACCCTTCCCTTCTTTCCCCTCATTTCTCAATTTCTACTACGGGGCTCTGATGATACTTCGCTGATGTGTATACACGCTATCTAGACCGGGATTATGGAATAAGGTATTCCAGTACATATTTGTATTCTTTAACTTGTATATTTGGTGACAGGCACACCCACACTACGCCATGTTGGCATACATGTAGATAGATAGTTCCAGGAAGCTAGTAGCACTGGCTTTGTTATGGTTTTTACGACTCGCCACACATGTTATCTGTACGAGTCTTGTTGTGTACAATGATATATGCTACACTTCAGAACGAACAAGTGTTTTCCAACAATTCGGCCCTTACTAGGCACTAAGTCATCTCACTCTTCTTTCGACATCGTCTCGATCTCCTCAAGGCCCTCATCGAAATCCCAGAATTGAGTAAGCCCACCATTGCCTCGTAGGGTCGAAAGCCTCCTCTCATGCGAAAGGTGCGTTCCAAGCAAAGCCGCACTTCCCGTTTCATCTTTCAAAAAGCTCTCCTTGATCTTCCGTTCCTCCCTCGTCCTTTCCGTCACTTTCTCATTGGTCTTCCACACGAGCTGCTCCAGCACGTGCCTCACCAAGACCCTCAAGAGCATGTATCCGTGGGACGCCGCCAACGCGATTACCAGCACCCTGAGAGCCAAATCGTCCACGAGATCAAGGTGCATCTTATGAACGTTGATGGACACTCCCTCGATGTCCTGCACGAGCGGGTAAAAGAGGTAGACAAGTACGGAGTTGGTGACGGCGGCAAGCCAGGTCAGGAAGGTGAGTCCGTCGAGCCATGGACCGATGGTGTCTGTCCGGGAGGGCATGGGCCTCCGAGCGTGCACGGTGATTTTAAATGCATCTGATCGGAGCTCGACGTAGTTGTTGATCAGTGCCATCACTAGTACCCACGCACGGTCAGTGAGATAAACGAGGGTGACAAGAAGCACGAGGAACTTGCCAGGAGCCAGAGGCCAGATCGCTGACCAAAGCGCAACATAGCCAAACTGCGTGACCATCTCATCATACTCCGCGAAGAGATCGAGCTCGGGCAGAGCAGCTTCCTTCTTCACACTCTCCAAGAATCTCCGCTCTTCCTCTTCGCCTTCATCCATCTCCTTCTCATCATCGGAAAAGAACGCCTCTTCGCGAGGTTCGTGCTCTCCGAGGGACGCAAACCAGCCCTTCCGAAAGCGCTCAAATGCTCTTGAAAAGAAGGGCAAACCGATCTCAGAAAAGCTGTCCACAATCTGATTCGTCACCACGTAGGCAAACATCTCATCTCTCAGCCTCTCGGGATCTATCTTCTTCACCGCACGAGACGCATCGGCGATCCAGACACCCGCTTTGCCTCTGGCGCCAACAGACGAGAACCTTTGATGAACGAACCGCATGAGGCCCTCCCAGAAAGGTACTACACGAATGCGGTGAGAGCTAATCCGAGGTAAGCTACGAGAGTGCTGAGAGCGAACGTTTTCCTGGTGAGGGAAGCAACGTGGGAAGACTCGTGAGCATGATTTTCCCAAGCGGTGAAACGCTCCAGGGACGCCTGGTAGACGTCGAGGAGACGCGGTAGTAGAACTGCGATAAGAACGGTCGGTGCGAAATCCTGTGCGGGGTCAATGTGAAGTACTATGTCGTAAAGGGGAAGGCGAACGCACAATAAACTTCTGCCAAGGTCCAGTGTAGAGCTGAGAGACGAAAGCTTCGAGATAAAGACGCCCGTGAGGATGATGATAAGCACGCACGCGAAGAGCAGGATGACTGGCAGGCTAACTAGCATCCGGAGCTCGCGGTTCCACCATTGAAATCCTGGAGTGTGCTGAGCTCGCAGCTTCTCAACGCGGAAGGACCCGTAGGTAGCGAATTCGAGAGATAGCAAGCGCTCACGAACGCGCCACCATTCTACGAAGATTACGGACCAAAGGAGGAGGAAGAAGGAGTACATTAGAGAGTAGGAACCAGCACAGAAATAAACAAACCACTCCCAGGATGGAGGGGAACCACAGCGCGTTTGTGTAGAACTGTAAGAAAGAGAAATACAGTGCCACGGAGTCTCCAAACTGTTACGATCATGAGCGAGACTTGGCGAACGGGGAAGAAAGAAGGATACATACGTGATCAGTGTAAGCTATCGACAGTCACTGAAATGATCTTCTTCCTGGTCCAAGCGTGAATCCATTTATCATTAAATTGCGGTCATGGAGACAACATTATGGATTCCACAAGGATCCCAGTCTGATAGCCTCGGGGTGTGATTCCGAGGCCACCGTCATCCGTAATGGAAGTGACATACTCGTGGACGAGTCGAATACGATCTGCAGGCGTGACGGATTCGGCGATGGGGACGCCGGACAGGAAATCTGATCGCCTTGGAAGCCTGTCAATTTTTCCAAGTATAAGACATACATACAGGACAGTTACCTTTCACGTTTGGCCAGCGTATGGACCGCCTTATCTGTGGCTTTGACAAATATCAAGAGACGACCTGAAGACTCGCCGCGACGTCCTACAGCGCGCAACCCAGCGGCGGTCAGAGTGTTCAATAGTCGAGAATATTGTTCTGCAGCTTTCTGGAATCCTCAGCACTATGGTCTGTCGCGATAAAGTTGATCACCAAGTCTACGCCCAGAACCATTCGAGGGGGAAGAAGATTAAAGAGATGAGCTCGGGCGGCGCCTTAGGATTCTTTTAAAAGGCTCAGGAATTTACGTAGGCATTCTAATCTTAGCACTGAGCAAAGCTGGCAGCGCTCATGCCAATGTAGAGAGACTTGGCACGATCCTTAGTGTACAGCGCTTCGGTATCCTGGCCGGAGGAATGCACATATCGACCAGGACAAATACTGAACCCAGAAGAGATGCTTTTTTTTAGCTGATGAGACGCGCGCGAGATTAGCGAAAGTGTAAGGCCAGACGGTAAAGAGATTCTACTAGTGTACTCAAGTACTGGATGGAGGAGACAAGAAAACTCGGCGGAGTCACTAAGAGTCATCATCACCATGAGGCGGCAAGATGCCGACGGCAATCTATATTTAGTTGAACGGGTACGGCTAGCGTGTTCCCAAAATAAATATTTGAGAAAAGAAAACATTCAGAGGTTTATGTTACACCAACCAAGTAAGAAACAGTACATGAAGAGGAGGGTGGGAGGAAATTCCAAACAGTGTTAGTTATACAGCGTGAAGGATTAGAGTTCGAAAGGAAGAAGAGTCAAAAGGGTAGAGTCATGTCAATCGAATCGTAAAAACTACAAGCATCAAAGTCCGTAAATAAACATGAAGATGCGTAGATGTGGGGTGATTAAATAACCACGGCAAGCCAAACCACAAGGGCAACTGCAAGGGAAGAACCTCTCCCGGGTGCGATTCTCCATGCAGCATCAGTGGAGGTGTCTGTATCAGAAGACCCCTGGGCTGGTTCTGCTGTAGCATCGGCAGCAGATGTCGTCGATGTTGAGGCAGGCGTGGTACCTACAGGAAGGGGTTCTATAGAAGTTTCCAACGGTTCGCTGACAAATGCAGGTGGTGCGTTTCACGGTGGCAGTGTTGATTGCGCAGCACTGACGATGAAGGGGAAGAGGCAGAAGTCACGCTACTCGTTGACACACTAGAGGAGGACGAGGAGTCTCCTGCCTCGATGGTGAATTCGGGGCTAGCATTTCCGGAATTGCCGATAACTGACAATCGGGTAGATTCTAGAATGAGTGAAACGAAGGAGAGAAAGGCTGGATGACGACACTCACGACGAGGATAAGCTGTCCTTAGTTTCCACAGATGGAACGGTGTGGTGACCTGGACCGTCTCGGAGCTCAAAGCCTTCCGCAGAGGATCATCTGTTCGAGCGAAGGTAGTTAGACCGGGAACGTAGATGACAAGTCACAGAAGACACAAACCCAGATTCAGATTGAGGCCGATTATTCTCATCAGTCAGGAAGCAAGAACCAGCCTCCCTATGGGATTCGTAATTGTGGAATCATCTTCAGGAAGGATAGATGCATCCCTAGTTCACAACACATTAGAACTGAGAGTCTGAAAGAAAGGAGGGAGGGATGATCAGACATACCAAGTGACGGTCTTTTGTTTCCCAACCTTCCACACGGCACCCGCTTTCGGGACTAGTTATCGGAGGAGCATAAACATCCCTCTTGACCAATGGGATGGCATATGTCGACAGCACGACGAACACAAGGCTGAAAACCAGTTTGAACCGAGCATCCTGAAGGTGGTCTGAGAGCTGGAGCTGTGCTGATTATGTAATTGCGTTATAATGATGTCCGGCAAGTAACGCCACAAGGATGGGTAACCGTAAATTAAAGGAGGGTAGAACGCTATAGGTTTTCACTGGAGAAATATTAGTATGTGTGCCCATACATACAGTCCTTACTTAAATACCCCTACCGTTTGATGTAGGAAAACATACATGATATCAATGCACTGCTTGACCGCCCGTATTGACGTGCAAAAAGACGTGATTTCCTGCACATCGCACTAGCAGTGCAACAGATGTTGGCCTGACAGCTGAAGAAGAAATTGAGAATGTTAAGGAGTTTTCGCCGAAGTGCGTTTTGAGGTGGCGCTGGGCGGGAGTCCGATTCGGCGATCACCGGATTACGAAGGCATGCAGATCCACGTGAGATGACGTAAATCCATCTGAGACGCGACCACGACGACCGAATGGCAAAGTCAGACCGATGGGAGCGATCCATCGCTGGACTGGGAGTGATAATTTCGACGAGGGAGCATCTTCTGAGACTTCCCAAGCTTGACCACAAACCACCACCATCATGCAGTCCCCTCAAGATCGCCCGCACCATCTATCCCTCATTCGCGAGAATCTCGCCGCGGATTCTACCACTCCCTCTATCCATGAACACCTATCAGACCTTGTCGCCGTCCACGCATGCATTCACATGCATCTCATGTCCAAGTCCGATTTTTTCGACCCAGCCGGCGTTCATGAGCTCGAACGTACCCTGACCTCGAATGACCTCCCGCCGCAGTAGTACCGTTCAAGAATCTGCGTCCCTCGAAGGAGTCTAGCTCCGACTCAGATATCTCTGCCATCAACAATCCGAATTCGATTTCGAAAAAATCATGAAGGCTGTTGTGCAGAGGTTACTTCTCCTTCCTTGCCTTTGCTATCCCTTTCCTGACGTGTTATGACATAGGCGAGATGAAGCTGATGTCCAAACTCGCTATCTCGGTGTCTCTTTCGAGAATCTATCTGTTGTTGGTCTCGGTGCTGGCGCTTCTTACCAAGAGACCCTTGGCTTCTACTCTCAATCCCTTGAACCATCTCGAGAGTTTCCGAACCCGCCGTCATGGTGGCCCACCTCTCCGAGACATTCTCACTGGTTTTGAGGGCGTGGTTAGACCTGGAGAAATGTTGCGTATGTACCTTTTCAACTATCTTCCTCACTTGTTTACCTCTCTCTCTCTAGTTGTTCTTGGAAGCCCAGGAAGTGGATGCTCCACGCTCTTAAAGACATTGGCCAACCAACGTGCCGACTACCATTCAGTTTACGGGTGAGGTCCTTATGACTCTCTGACTCCGGAGGACGTTTGAGAAGCATTATCGCGGCGACGTGCAATGACTGCCCTGAAGATGACGTGCATTTCCCTACCCTGACCGTAGAAGCAGACTCTACGCTTTGCTGCGAAGACGCGGGAGGCACCTGCTAATCGCACAGTTGATCGCAGAGATCCCTGAGGAATACGTCGACAAAATGGTCGAAATTCTTATGACCATCTTCGGTCTACGCCATGCAAGGAACACAAGGTACCCGTCGGCGATGCCTCCGTCAGAGGCGTCTCGGGAGGTGAGAAGAAGCGAGTTTCTATTTCTGAGATGTTAGCAACGAGAAGCCGCATTGGGGCTTGGGATAAAGTAAGATTCTCTGCCCTTGCTTCCGCTCTTAATTAATATTTCATCCTAGCTCTACGCGCGGCCTCGACGCCTCTACTGCTCTCGAATTCGGCCAAGCCCTCCGAATCGCAACAGACATCGACAAAGTCGCCACGATCGTCTCCATATATCAAGCAGGAGAAAGCTCTATTCTTTGTTCGACAAAGTGGCCGTAATCTATGAAGGAAGGATGGCTTACTTCGGACCTACGGATCAGGCAAAAGATCATTTTATGGATATGGGATATCAGCCAGCAAATCGACAAACTACCCCAGACTTCCTCGTTGCTTGCACGAATGCGCTCGGTAGAACTCTGCGAGAAGGGGCCGATCCCGCTGGCCCGACTCCTAGAAGTGCAGAAGAATTTGCGGAGTACTTCAACAAGTCACTACTTGGGGCGCAAAATCGGGAAGACATCGATGCGTATAAGCAGCAGTTCGTGGGGCTCCCCGACGGAAACAGCATTTTAAGAAAAGCGCACACGCTGAGCACGCAGAACATACTAGGAGGTCTTCGTAAGTGCATCCTGTATTGGTTTTTAGCTCTGCGCTGAATTCATGATCATTGCAGTCCTTACACTATTTCCCTTCCCATGCAAGCTCGTGTGGTTATGCTCAGGCGGGTTCAGATTCTGCTAGGCAATCCGACTGCGACACTGTTCAATTTGATGTTTGATCTTCTTGTCCCTCTCCTCTACGTCTAGTGACCACTTTTCTCATTTAGGTCGTTCATAATTCAAGGAATCATCATTGGAACCGTCTTCCTCAAAGTGCCTGAAGCACTTCCGCGTATTTCTCCCGCGGTGGTGTCCTTTTCTTGTTCGTCCCCCCACAAAAAATGTCGCTACCCCCACTCATTACTTCTCCTGCTAGTGCCTTGCTCTTCAGCGCTCTTTCTTCTATGGCTGAAATCCCTACGCTGTATGCCCAGCGCCCCATTATTTCCCGTCATCAAAAGGCCGCCATGTATCATCCCTTCGTCGAAGCAGTCGCTCTCACAGTCGTCGACATTCCGATCTCCTTCATGACCACCATCGTTTTTTGCTATTATTTTGTACTTTTTGGTCGGTCTGCAAAGGACAGCGTCACAGTTCTTCATATTTTACCTGTTTCTCTTTGCGATGACTTTGACCATGAAAGCATGGTTTAGGTCTATTGCGGCCGGGTTCAAAAAGGAGGCTACAGCCCAGTCATTCGCAGGAATCGTACTGCTTGGTCTGGTCCTTTACATGTGAGTTTCGTCTGCTGTTACATGTTATGATATTGACGGATGGCTGACATGCTGTAGTGGATATACCATTCCCAACCATCAATGATTGGAGCTCTTTCGTGGATCACATACATTAATGTACGTCCTCCTTTTTACCCCAGAGACATTGCATGTTTTATTGTTCCTCATAGCCCATTCGCTACGGCTTCGAGAGTTTAATGGCCAACGAGTTCCATACTCTCAGGGGATCATGTTCATCTCTCGTTCCTCAAGGTGCAGGATACGAGGGGGTCACCCTAGACAATCAGGTCTGTGCTACAGTCGGTGCCGTTCCAGGACAGAGCTATGTGGATGGGAACAATTTCCTGGCATTGTCCTACGACTACTACTACAGGAATCTCTGGATGGCAAGTTTCATTCTTTCCATTCTGGATCCACAAAATAATTTGGCTAGCAGAACTTTGGCATCGTCATTGCGTTCGCAGCTGGCTTCATCGTTCTGTTATTCGTCTTTACAGAGTACCTGACTGGCGAGGGGCACGAAACTTCGCGTGTCTTGTTCCTTCGCGGTACGAAGAAAGGAAAGAGCAATGCCTCCGTTGTTGGCGCTGATGAAGAGAAAAACATCACGCCCGCTCAACCCTTCCACCAATTCCTTCGATCAAAAGGAGATGAAGAAAGCTCTTGACCAGCAGCCCCCAATGACCAATGTTTTCTCGTGGCAGCATATTCAGTATACTGTCCCCGTCTCAGGCGGCGAACGTCGGTTACTTGATGATGTCTCGGGTTATGGTCGCCCCGGGAAAGCTTACCGCACTAATGGGCTCGTCTGGCGCAGGGAAGACGACACTCCTGAATGTACTTGCAGAGAGGGTGTCGACGGGCCGTCGTCCATGGCGAGAAATTTGTTAACGGTCAAGCACTTCCACGGGATTTTCAAGCTCAAACGTATGTATCTTTTCTCTCTTCCTCATTGTTCCATGTTAACATCATCAAGTGGATATTGCCAGCAGATGGATACACATGTCCCTACGGACAGTGTGCGCGAGGCTTTGTTGATGTCTGCTCGGCTGAGACAGCCCGGCTCTGTTCCGCTCGCCGAGAAAGAGGCTTATGTAGACATTTGCCTCAAGATGTGTGGACTGGAACCCTACGCTGATGCAGCGGTTGGGTCTTTGTCGGTTGAGCATAGGAAGCGGACGACTATCGGGGTAGAGTTGGCTGCAAAGGTGCGTCCGGTGTCTGGCATTACAACACTTTCTCACCTTAAATACAGCCTAAACTCCTCCTTTTCCTCGATGAACCGACCTCTGGATTAGACTCTCAAAGTGCTTGGGCGATCATGCAGTTTCTCCGCAGTTTGGCCGACCACGGACAGGCCATCCTTTGCACGTAGGCCACTTACCACTTCTCCTCGCAGTTGGAACATGTTTTTACTTTCATTATAGAATTCATCAACCTTCTGCTGAGCTCTTTCAGGTCTTCGATCGCCTTTTGCTCCTCCGTAAAGGTGGACAGACTGTTTACTTCGGCGATCTCGGAAAGAACGCAGAAATCTTGATGAACTATTTTGAGAGGAATGGTGCAAGGCACTGTGAAGTTAGGGAAAACCCGTATGGATAATGTGACCACATTGACCAGGGTGTCTCAACTGATGCACTTTGTAGAGCGGAGTACATGCTCGAAGCAATCGGCGCTGGTGCGACTGCTACGTCTATCCAAGACTGGTAGGTGTTCAAGATCATGTTGCCGCGATCTCAGCTGAGCTATTTTGAATGTTCATAGGCATGACGTCTGGAAGCGCGCCCCCGAGTCTATGACTATCCAGGATGAGATCGAAAAGATCCACGCTGAGGGCCGGAGTCGTCCCCCAGTGGCGGCCACCTTGCACAATGAATTTGCCACGTCGTGGGGAAATCAGTTCCGCCTTCTGTTGAAACGAGATCTACTCTTCCGGTATAGAGGTGAGTTGTCCTTCAATTGCGAAGCCATTCTGTTATTGAGCCGCCTTTGCAGATCCTGCTTACCTCATGGCAAAGCTTGTGCTCAACATCACCGGAGGTCTCTTCATCGGGGTGCGTTTACTTTCTTCGATATCTGCCGGAGTTCATAACGAATGCCTCTGTGTAGTTCACGTTCTTCGATGCGAGCAGCTCGCAGCAAGGGACTCAAAACAAATTATTCGTGTTTTCATTGCCTCGATCTTTGTTATCTTCTCTCATGACATCCTGATGTCAGGCGATCTTCATGTCCCTGATTATTTCTGTGCCGGTCGCCAACCAGCTTCAAGTTCCTTGGCTCAACATGCGTAACATCTATGAAATTCGTGAACGCCCCAGCCGCATGTATCACTGGTCTGCGTTGCTCACCGCGCAGTTCCTCGCAGAAATCCCGTGGAATCTAGTCGGTTCTTGTTTGCTTTTCTTCTGCTGGTACTGGACCGTCGGTTTCCCGACAGCCAGGGCAGGATACACATTCCTCATGCTCGTGGTACTTTGCCCATTCTACTACACCAGCTTCGCTCAAGCAGTGGCCGCGATGACTCCCAATGCGGAAATCGCGGCGCTTGCATTCAGCTTGCTGTTTTCCTTCGTGCTGAACTTGTGAGTATATCTTCTTGTACTCGTGACTGCTACTCACAGTGACTGTTTCAGCAATGGTGTTATTCAGCCATACAGACAGTTGGGTTGGTGGCAGTGGATGTATCATTTGTCGCCGTATACCTACTTGATCGAGGGCCTTTTGGGACAAGGTGCGTCCTTCTCGGACTGTGTACTGTTGTTCACTGACAATCGATCCATCTCTGCAGCCATTGGAGGACAAGCGATCACCTGCTCGGACATTGAACTGGTGTCTTTGAATCCTCCTTCCGGCCAGACCTGTGGCGAGTACATGGAATCCTATATCTCTTCCAGCGGGGGATATCTGACGAATTCCGACGCCACTTCCGACTGTCTGTTTTGCTCAACAAGCACGACGGATCAATTCCTTGCGGGTAACTTTAACATCCTCTACAGCCACCGATGGAGGAACGTCGGCATATTTTTGCGCGTTTATCGTATTCAATGTTGGTCGATTTTCATTCTCGCCTATCACACGTGCTGACTTGCCTGACAGACCGTCATGATCTACGTGTTCACGTATTTCATCCGCGTGCGTACTGGTAGTTTCTTCGGCAATTTGAAGAATCGGTTCTTCCGCAGTAAGGATAGGAAGGAAACGTCTGCATAAACGCTGGGTTTTCGAGCAGGTTTCGGCCTCATTTGTATTCCGTGTACGTACAGTTTGTGAATTTTAG
>RZIO01000004.1:1079471-1089478 GCA_004338095.1 Gloeostereum incarnatum
ATACTACATACATATATTATTTTTGTCTGAGACAACGTTAACGAGGCGCAGAGCTCGCATTCGCCGACAAGATTGCTGAATTATGTAGAATCTATTAGAATGAGCTCGAAAGAAAAACTGTGTATACATGTCAAGGGCATCCACCATAGTACAAAAACGACGTAAGTATTTGGAACAATGTGTGCTTGTCAGTGTCCGTGAGTAAATGCAGGGAGGGACGTATATGTAAGTGTAAAAGAGAAGTCCAATGTCCGATGGACGACAGCATTGAAAAACAATACGAAAGTAAAGCGAAGTCCTACAAGCGCCGTCAGCACCGTCGATGACGAAGACGGCACGACGAGGAGCTCACAGAGAAGGATAGCAATAAGAATAGTAACAGGGTCTAGCGGTATGTCATCTGCAAAGGGTCAGAAAATGTACAGATGCAGAAAACGACGCGCATATACCCACCTCCTACTCATCCTCGGTCCTCGACGATGAAGGCTCCGCGTTCTTGGAAGGCTTGGGCTTCTTGGCTTTGGGCTCCTTTCCGCGGTTGACATTTTCTGGGGCATCGCGCCATTCGACGGCGATCTACATGAGCGGAATCCGTTATTGGTGACGAGGGTGTTAGAAGAGGAGAGGCACACACCTCCTTCATCGCAAGGCTTTGAGCCTTGCCAGGGTTCGCGGCTTTCCATACAGGGAGTTTTTCCTTGAAGAAAAGCTGGTAGGCAGTGGGAGCGCGTTTCTCCTTGTTCTCCTTGTCGGCCTCTAAGACGCGTCGATGAGATGGAAAGGAAGGAAGGAGATAAAGACTTACTAGGAGCCTTGGCTTGCTTGTTCGATGCGACTTTAGGCATTGTTGAAGAAGATGTAGGAGGTGGAGATGGTGGTGGTGGTGGTGGTACGAAAGTAGGCGTGTCAGACGCGTCCATCGCCTCTTAAATGCTACCCCACTCAGATCGGGTCGGGTCCGGAGGTCATTTCCAGATTAGGACAAATCACGTGTAACGTGATCGTGTTTGTGAGTAAATATTTGCCATCAAACGCGACGCGACGGTTAAACTGGTGTTGTAACGGTGACCAGGCTGCCCTGTCACACATCTTGGTCTTGACCACCACAGTGCTCCATCTTTTTGCTCTTCTTCTGCCACTGCTTCCCCCCCCAGCGAGCTCCAGTATGGCAACGTTGAGCCTCCCTACCCCTCCTCACACCTCTCACCGGCAGAAGGAGAATCGTCCTGTCGCGTCTAGTTTCTCGCGTAGTATGGTCAGAAGAGAATCAAATTCATAACCTCTCCAGCCCTCCCAGAATCCCGCTTACTCACAATACATCCAACACCCAACCATCCAAATCAATTCTCAAAAAAAACATCCCAACTTCTACCCATGCTGGAAGAGGAGGAAGCCGCCCAGCGCGAGGTCACCCCGGAACCTTCAGAGCCTTTGCACGATCTCTATTACATCCATAGGCCTGTTTCTACCATCGTGAACCCGGATTCAACGCTGCCCCAGCTCATTGAGGCCTATTCAGTTCTCGCAGCACGTCTACGGATGAGCGTCTCTGAGGACTTGGAGATAGAAACCTCTTGGCCACTCTTCCAACCTCTACGAAAGAACCGGGACTTATTCCATACCTCCCTTGTGAGAGACCTCCAGCGAGCTCTGGTCGATCCCATGGAAGCGAGAGATAGTAAGGTCATGCTTCCCTCGCCCAGGCACAGTCCGAAGAAGAAGGGTGGAATGACGGCGGACCAAGTCAAGTATGCGCGAGACCTATGCACTACGTGCCACAGCGTTTTGAAGCTTCTTGCCATCATCCTCACGGTTCCTGCATTATTCAGCCTGTTCACAAGTGCGTCCCAGGATTACTCTTCTCATATTTCCTATATTGAATCACTCTTTTAGCATCCCAATTGAGGGAGATTTTGAATGGAGTCCTAGCCATCCCATTATCATTTGGCCTTCCGACGATAAACGCGAGGAAAACGTACGCTTTGAGTGTATGGCTCATTCAGGTCCAACGACTTCCTTCAGACATCTTATTCCCCGCCGCCGATCGTATTGCGTCCGCGCTTGGGGCGTGGAATTGATGGTGAACTCGGGAAAGAGGGCAAGAAAGGGTCAGCGAGTGACGGTCTGCGGGTATGTCTTAAGAAATTTTACGACTGGATCGAGGCTGACAAACCACTGCGTACTAGGCCATTCACGATCTCTCGATCTACCAACCTGAAACGTTTTATTCCCTCCTTCGCGGTCATATTTCCCTCGGTTCTATGCAACCTAACAGCGCCTAGTATTGCCCTCCGATTACAGGCGTGCAATGCACTAAGCGGATTTGCAACTGGTTTCATCTCACTACCTCGCAAATATTTCCACACGCGCATCACAAACGAGTTGTGCTCTTACCTCAAGGTTGTCCCTGCAAATTCATCTCCGTCGAAGAGGTCTCCTGACTCCGATGGACTCAAGGTGTCGGAGTCTCCCATCATCCGAACGCTGCGCATCGCTCTCCAGAACACCGAACCTACCCATGTCGTTCAAGGACCAGTATGGGGCGCAAGCATTCTCGCCAGTTTCATCGTCATTTTGGGACCTGTCCTCAAGGCCGACAGGGCCGCAAGCCGAATTATCTCGACTATGCTAACCCTCCTTCTCCGCAACAAGGGAAGCGCGATGCGTAGCTTGACTGCCATCATTTGGCGCTGCGTGTCCTGGGCTTACCTGCAACCTAGCCTTCCCCTGAGCCCTGATGTGGACTCCGATGACGAGTTTGAGGATTCCGAAAGGAAGACGGAGGAAGCAACACGAGTCAATGAGGCCTTCTGGAAGATCACCACAGCTCTACTCGACACCGGCGTCGGCACTTGCCTCATCGCAGGACTGCTGGGAAGAGGCAGTGAGGAAGAAGGCGATCCCCAAAGGGTCTTGCAAGTTCTCCGTGGAATGGTCAAGGGACCTTATGGCGCATACCTCGAGGGGATGATGGTCATCAGGCAGCTCGTTCGTCTCGAACCTACGGATGGTGAAACCGAGTGGGATGCCGACAACTTGCTACCGCGCTCATTCTTCAATGCCAGTTCCGGCGTCCTCACTACCGACATGTCGTCATTGCATTCGGTGCTCGCGCCCATGTTCCAGGAATGCCCGGACGTCAGTCATATCCGGTCGCTGACGGTGGACGAACTGAACGACGGTGAGACCATGAAAATGCTCTGTGCTCTTTGGAAAGAGGGTCTTCGGTCGTTCGGTCGTTTTCAACGATCAAGCCTCATTGGTGAGCCATTTTCCTCTCTTTGGAAAGGCAATGTTAACCCCTCTTGTACAGACCGAGTTATCGGACACCTGGACGGCTTTGACGAAGGCCTGCATTCAGCTGAAAAGAGGTGCGTCGTGGTATCGCTTCGACACCTTAGAGCTAGCGCTGACTTTGGCTTTAGCTACTGGAGATGAGCCCGACCTCGCGACATGTGCCGTCGAATACGTTACTGTGCTCGTCGATTTCTTGAAGGAGCCAGAATTCTGGTTGGTCAAAGAGACTGTGACTTCGCCCAAGAAGAGCCCTGGTCCACATGGCCACGGAGGACCCCGTCCAAACTTCAGGTCGTCCGACAGCTCTGGAAAGGCTTGCAGAACGTGTTCAGTCGTGAAGACGCCGAACGCGCTGCCCAGACGTTGCTCAGTTTCTTGATGCAACATGAACAGGAGCTTGCGCAGTCCGACGTTGCGAGGACTCAGTGGACGAAGCTTTGCGTGCGGGTGGTACTCGCAATTAACAACGATGCCTTGAGAGCATTCTGGGGTGAAGGGTCCACGGGAGAATGCCCAGCGGTGAAACAGAATTGGACTCTAGAGAGGCGAAGCTTCGTATGGCGGAGGTTCCTTCAGGAGTGGATGCAGACTGGGGAGGGCTCGTGGGAGGGTGGTCTGATTATCCTTGGTGTTCCCTTTGCGTAGGTGCCGCTTCATGCAGGAATGTTTGAGAAACTCACTGACATGTCTGTTTATACTTTACAGGAAAGGCCGTGCCTGGGATCTCAGTAGCAAGGATCTCGAACTTTGGGAGCAGTTGCTCACTCACGGTTGTCGACAAAGCTTTGGACCATGGCATCGATCCGCTTCCCTACCTTGACAGTCTTGGGGAGGCAGTCTCACAGAGTTATGACCCAACGTTCACGTCGTCCACTCGCATAGCCGAACTCCTCATGTCCCATGCAGAAAGTTCGATAACAGATGCGCGTGAGGTGCCAGCGGCGCTGATGAGCTTTGTCAACGATACGCTGCGTTCCAACTACCCTCCCTCCTCCGACGGCAAGCCACCTGCGATGTGGATGATCCGGACGCTAACGAGAATGATCGACCATTGTGCTTCAGAGCTTCTTTCCAGTCTTTTGGAGTCGATTCAGGACGGGATGTCCGTGTGGGTCGCGGATGAACACCATGCTTTGGACCAGACATGTTACAACGACGTGAGTTGACCTTTTCTTTGCTCAAGATGATTGGGAAATGACAGTTCTTTCAGGTCTTGTCGCTTTGGGAGATGACGTTGTCGAGCATGCGAGCTCTTCGACATGATGTCTCCACTATGGAGACTTTCTCCCCGCTGTTTGAGTCTGTATTCTGTGATCGCGAGAGGAAACCACGAGAGGCATTCGACGCATTCGACGAGTTCTGGAGTGCCACGTTTAAGCATACCCCCTCCACAACATGGCCGGCGAAGGTCCAGGGGCATTACGATCTCTTGACTTGCGGACCATCGATAGACGACAGTGAGGGCGATATGATTGCTGATCTGACTTCTGCGGCCCCTGTTCCCTCTTCGCCTTGTCCCTCTGCACCGTCGACGCCTACGAGAGCTCCGCCCACTCCAATATTTCCCTTCCATGCGCCTTCGACTCCTGTCTGTGACATTGTTGTTCGTCCTATGACGCCACCACGACCGCATAAATCCCCGATGCCCTTCCACGCTTTGCCTTTCAGCTCGCCAGTGTCCCCGTCGGCTAAGCGTAGCGTTCCAGGTTCCTCTCCTGACAGTCCATCTGCGAACAAGCGCAGACGCGTGGAGAAGAATAAGGAGAACGAGTCTCCTCGGGAGATAATGACGCCTCCATCGTCTCCGAGTCCCATTGTGGGCAAGGGCAAGCGAAGAGTGTCGGACAGTTGGTTGGATGAGAGACCGATGAAGAGGAAACGGCGGTCACATTCTGACATTGGTCTTTCTGGTGATGAGAGCGAGAATGAGGTGGAACGCACGCTGTTGGATCCCAAGCCAGATGAGATGGTTGTGTGCAAGTCCGAGATAGCCTCGACTTCCTCTACGCCGCGCAGACGCAAGGGAATCTTCTTGGAAGCGGTCGTGGTACCTACTTTGCGAGAAGCCCTGGCGCGAATGGCCTCCGATGCGGGTGGAGACACAGCGCCACAGCGGCGGTCCCTCAGGAGAAGGGCTGTTTCGGAGAAATTGCGCCATCCTCAACCCGTCACTGCTACTCCTGTACGGCAAAATAGGCAGAAGGCGCTTCGAATCCGTGAGTGATTTACCATCGTTGTGTTATGATTTTGGCGCTAACGGACGAGTTTTACAGAGGACACGCCGAGATCGTCAGAGCTTTCGTCGGATGATGATCCACATCTTGGACAGGTTACGCCGCACCATCTTATCTCTCCGGCAATACGACGCTCGATGCGGGAAGAGGAGGAGGAGGAGGAAGCACCCGGGAGTGATGATTCTGGATACATGCCGGCAAGCCCGACGAGGGATGTGGTCATTCGTCGGATGCAACGGACGATCGCGAATGTACATCGTCGGCTGTCGATGTAACAAAAAGGATTGAAGGTTTCTTGCAGTTGTATTATTACTACTTACCATTAGTTGTGCATATACCAGTTTGTCGATTTGTAACCCATACCGTCTACCATTTTGATTGTATTTCTAGAAGAACTAGATGGTCGTTGTC
This sequence comes from Gloeostereum incarnatum, assembly GCA_004338095.1. Classification (NCBI taxonomy): domain Eukaryota; kingdom Fungi; phylum Basidiomycota; class Agaricomycetes; order Agaricales; family Cyphellaceae; genus Gloeostereum; species Gloeostereum incarnatum. Next base: position 1,085,414 of record RZIO01000004.1, read on the forward strand.
GTCTGTCGCTTGTGAGTCTACTACGATGCTGTCATGTCGATAATTGCTATGATGGGGTTAGGCCCCGGTAAGGCCGAGTCACAGTAAATCTGCTTGGAACTGTCCAATTCGAGTACCTGGGATACCCAACAACAGTTACTTGTGATGATATTAAATATTTCAGGAGGACAGATGGAGACCCAGGGTAAGGGAATGATCGGTGGACGTCACCACGATCAAAGCTTCTTCGTCAGGTCCATATCGAACTTTTGCTATAAATTAACAACATGGACACGCATGAATTTTCCCATCTTTTTTCGCCATGTCCAAGCAGCTGCTCGATACCCCTTCAAAACACCCACTTTCGTTGGCTGCCATAGCTGATTCCGTCTGGAATCGCGTCTCAGAGGCTGCCTTTCGAACGGGATGGACCCCTCTCACCCGATTGGCAGAGTCCGCCGTCGTTGCGTACGTCTTTTCTGTAGATTTCCCGTGTCAAAATTGACCATCCATCTCAAGGTTGATGCGGAGAATCGATACCGGTCGTCTCAGGGTTCTGACTTATTCTCACAATGATATCTACAATTTTCCAGCTCAAACGATCCATGTGCCGTACGAATCTGACCCCACAAAACGAAAGGCCGAGCTACGTGTCGTGGACGATGTCTTCTGGCTGCGTCTCTGTGCGATGGGTGATCTCGGCTTTGCGGAGTCTTACATGTACGGCGAAGTCGAATGCGACGACCTTGTCTCCCTGTTTCATGTGCGTCGAGTACTCACTCAATCTACACCCCGCTAAGCCCCCACAGATATTCCTAGACAATAGAGAAAGACTCTCCAATTTAGACTCCAAAGTCTCCTACCTCTTCACTCTCCCTCAAAAGCTGACGTCCTATCGCTTCTTGAACACCATTGGAAACTCGAGATCTAACATATCCGCTCACTATGACATCTCTAATGATATGTTCGCAGGTTCGTGCGCGTTCCCCTCGAGCGCCACATAATCCTCACCGTCTCCCCTTCAGGCTTCCTCTCCCAAGACATGACCTACTCCTGCGCCATCTTCTCAGACCTCAACGGGGATCTCAAGGAGGGCGTCGACCCCAGCGAATGGAGCGGAGGCAAAGGCCTCCAAAGGCTGGGTAGCAATAACAACACCACCAACCACAACCCCAAATCCCACTCCTCTTCAGACCCAGGCCCGGACAAAGACGAGCTCTACGAAGCCCAAATCCGCAAGCTCAACCACATCATTAACAAAGCCAAGATCAAACCCGGCCACCGCGTCCTCGAGATCGGATCCGGCTGGGGGTCCATGGCCATCCTCATCGCGTCCACCATATCCGACACAAGAGTCGACACCCTCACCTTGAGCTCCCAGCAGCAGGCGCTCGCCAAGGAACGCATAAAGGCTGCGGGATTGGGAGGGAGGGTGACGGCCCATTTGATGGACTATCGGGACATGCCTGAGCATTGGAAGGGCGTGTTTGATAGGGTCGTTAGCGTGGAGATGATCGAAGCTGTCGGGCAAGAGTTTTTGGAGACGTATTGGAGGCAGCTCGATTGGGCAATGAAGCCCAAGGATGCGGTGGGTGTCATTCAGGCTATTACGATTCCAGAAGCGCGTGAGTAGTGGTTATTGCTTTCACATTCCTGCTGATGAAGTTCCGTCCGGCAGGTTTTGAGAGGTACATTCGAGAGATTGATTTTATCCGCAAATGGGTCCGTACAAGCTCTTTCTCCGATGTTGTTTGTCGCATGCCCTGACGTCGCCGGTGACCTTTCCTTCCATGCAGAGTCAGTCCTTTCCTCTTCTTATTCTGCACCTTTTTCATCTATTAACGCACACCCAAAAAACTCAAGTATTTCCCGGAGGATTCCTCCCAACCGTAACTCTCCTCCTCCAAACCCTCCAGGAAGGCTCAAAAGGCCGATTGACCGTCGACTCCATCAGCAACATCGGCCCGCATTATGCGCGCACATTGCGGGAATGGCGCAGACGGTTCCTTGAGCGGTTCGACAGCGTCATCGTTCCGTCCCTGCAGAAGGAGTATCCTGACGTGATGACGGGTCCGAGGGGTAAGCAGGAGATCGAGGTGTTCAAGCGGAAATGGATATGTGAGTTCTTTCCCTTCCCTATCCCCCTTTAATTGGATGGTTGGTCTGATGCTGGTGTTTTTGCAGACTACTAGTGAGTACATTCGATGCCCTCGGATAAGATGCCCCTGATTAGGTTTCCTCTTGTAGCTGCTATTCCGAGGTTGGATTCACGACACGGACGTTGGGCGGTGAGTGAACGTTTTTTGTTGCGAGACCGTGGCTAATATTGCGAGAGCAGATCACATCATATCATTCACTCGTGAAGGGTGTCAAGACTACGGCTGTGATACTTTCGAGTAAAAGGAGGAGGTATGTAGATAAGTATTTCGTTGGGTTTGGGATGTCGTGATAGTGTATAGATACAGTAGATCGTGCGTCCTTCGAGTCAGATTCGTGTACATGTAGCTGCATGTTTTACGGCGCCTGTTGTTTCGGGGACATGTGCAATTTTCAAGTGAGATAGACTCTCGATGCGTCGAAAGATACTAATTGATACGTGGCATTGGATGAAACTGGAAGCACTGACACAGTTAAAACAGAAGCGGTGAAGCGAGTCTACACAAATCTGCCGGATAGAGTACGCGACGATAGATGAATCTCTGCTTTGCATCTATGGGAGGATGCTTTCAACCACGTTCAGTCTGAGATGTCCTTAGGATAGGGATGGAAGTGTCATTGACGGAGTCCATCTATACTTAGGCAATCACTTCTACAGAGTCCGTACGACTGCGAACAATGTCACGAAGAACGTGGATGCTAGCATCAGAATTGAACTGAAGACATGGTCGCTAGAAAAGAAGCATATGCTTAGAAATGGTATAAGTGGCGGGAGGCACGGGTGGTCCAAATACAAACAAATACGACGGAGTATAAATTCTCAGTCGGGACATCTTTTTTTCTCCCGCGTCTTCAATGTGAACGGTGAGTGTGCTTCCTGATATGTTTTATGTGATGACTTTATTCTCTTCCCCGTCCTATACGACCATGCCGAGGAATAGAGGTTTATCTGTTCGCAACAGATACGCGTCCCACGCGGCGCACAGTGTACTTGCCAGTGCCATTTAGTCTGATTCTTTTCTTCTCTTTGTATGCTCTTATACAACATTGATGCTCATTGCCTCTCTTCCAGATACCCTCCTCTCTTCAGCTCAGCTCATTTCCCTTCAACGGTCAGTCCATCTCCCAACCTCTTCCACACGATGAAAATTTTCCGCACATTCGCAGTTTCCACTCTAGTGCCCATTGCGTACTCCCCCAATGCGGAACGTTCATATTCCCCCTCCATACCGTGTTGAACCCAAAAGACATGCGTCGAGTGTGGGCCGCCCGCCTGAAAAAGGTGGTGCGCTGGCGGGAAGCGGGGGTCGGCACAATGAGAGCTCGCAATGTCCTTCCTTTGGATGTCTGACTCTTCTCGCGTTCCATTTCTTTGAAAACGCTTTGCTAACATTGTTCTCTCCTCCCTCTTACAGGCCTGCTGTCGAATACATGTATCATATTGTGTAGTAATTGTAGTAAGTATGAGAAGAAATTTGTTTCCACAATCCCACATCTCCCCTCGTCTGAAGGAAAGAATTGTCATGAAATAAATACGCAATAATGTTACGTCCTCATCGTGCGTGGTATAAACAGACTTATCGTCTATCTATTGCTCTACTAATCGTCTTCAGTATCTCCCGCGCCTCTGCGAGTTCCTCCTCTGAGATCTCTAACTCAGCATCCGGATTCGAAAAGGCTCGCTGTACCTCCCGAAGGTCAGTCATCCACGTCGACGTCATCTTGTTCCGACGCAGAGGTGACTTATCGGGAGGGGTTTCCACAGGCTCTATCCGTGAGCGAGGCGGCGTATACGAAGGGTGATCATCTACAATTACAACATCAGGCGTGTCATCAAAGACGGCTGCAAAGGAGGCTTACCTGAGGGAGCGAGATCTGCATCCATCCCCACGTCATCTCGTTGCGAAAAACCCCGCACCAGGATCATAA
>RZIO01000004.1:1091998-1102425 GCA_004338095.1 Gloeostereum incarnatum
AAGGAGAGCAGGGAGGAGAGCGGGATCCAACTGATCCAATCAGTTCGACGAAGAAATGGATCCCGTCAGCACGAACGTTGGCCCTGCTGGGGTCACTTGGTGAATGAATCATGCTCTCAATTAGACGGAGGAGGGTCAAAATCCCATCTTCAGCACCATGCCCAGGATCCTGGGACTGGAGCTCGGATACTTGACGAAACAAGACGTCCACGAGACTCATTCCGACGCCATCGCGAAGATCGCAGGTTAAGATTTTGAATGCTGCCTCCTTCATGCTTTTGGAATGGCTCGTGTCAAGGCTCATGCCGTGAGAGGTGGGTATACGGGAATACATCCAAACGAAGCATTTGAGGACCTCTGGGTAGAAATTCTGGATCAAAGGACCCTTGTTCTTGTTGACACGGGCTAGAGAGTACGTGAGGGTTGGCAGAGCGGGCCCCGGGGAAAAAACGTATGTATCTAGGAGCAGGAGCAGGCAGGCGACAACGGTAAATGCCCACATGGGACTCTCCGCCGCGTTCAGTGGCACCGGTGTCGTCTCGTCGAAGAAAGCATCCTTGAGAACTCGCTGGATGTGACGCTTCTTATTTACTCTGAGAGATTCTTGCGTCTTCAAATAGATCTGAATTCTCTCAGAGATGTTGAGGAAGCCGTTATCTTGTAGTTCCAGCGTCGCCATCTTGGCGATCGCAAAACCAGAGAGTGCATGCGCTGTCCAAAAGCGGTGTTCTTGCGATTTAGATGTTAGGCCATCCAACACGGAAGGAAGTAGCTTGGCGAACGGGGAAAGAAATGCCGAAGAATGACGCTTGAGAATAGCATGCACGGCCTGAAAGTTTGGTCAGTGACCGTTTGACAGCAAACACACGAGTTTGTTACCTTGAGACCAGCTATCTGAGCTCTGTCAGCTAACTCGCCTTGTACAGATCGTTTCAAGGCCGTGACAATATTCTTCTTATGACTCAACAAAACGTGAGAGGGTAACATTTGTACCTGGACTATCCAGATGGCAAGGCTCTGCATTGACCTCGAAGTAGACTTGTCCGTCGAAACTGCGATGGCAAGGATCTCAGACAAAAGCGAATGCAGTGAGGCATCTGGAATGAAATCAGAAAGGCATTCAACGCATAGGACCTAAGAGTAGAATGTACCTGGGATTGGGACAAACAATGCAGGGAATGTGAAGATATCGCTCACGAAGCGAAGGGCACAGGAACAGAGTTTCAATACATCGTGCGTCAACTGTATCTCACCATCATCGGAATCGCTGCGGTATTGGGTTGGAGAGAACATCTTCAAGTTGTTATAGATTGACGAGCCTTTCCTCTTACCACAGCGTATATCTCGCCGCAACGCAGGTAAGATGTCAGGAAAGTGGTTGTGTAGGACATTGAGAGCGACTGGGGGCACGTCAAGCTTGTCAGAACGACACAAGATATGGCTGTCCAGCTCCCTTATTCGAGCGGATAATACGGTATATGCTTCGATAAGGTCGTGGAGAGAGATTGTGTTGCACTGGTCTTCGAGAGACTCCATCAGAGTCTCGATGGGTGGCATGAGAAACGTTGGCGTTAAAAGAGGGTCGTGCTCGGGCATTGTCGAGCTTGTCATGATATTATATACAGCTGAAGTCGGACCAAGTTTTTCTTTATAGGGTTCGCATGTGGCGCTCCACGAGGGTTGGGCGTGTAGGACTGAAGGAGAAATATTCTCTTTCCTGCTGCTAGCGTCGCAAAGCGAGTTCATAATAAGACATGAAGTGATCAATAGGTAAGCCTCCGAGCAGCTAGGATGTCTGCTGTCGCGATACAAAGTTGCCCGTAAACAACTTGAAGTTGTTGCTGCAAAAACCAGTTTCAGCTTCAAAAAGTTTGAGATAGGAGATCACCGATATGATCCTATATAAGGATACAGTAGATGGTACTCATACCTCCAAGAAAGATGTGTATATATACAGAGCAAGAAATCGGAACCGTTAGAGCCCTTTGTGGGTGATGGCAGAAGGTCAGAAGTGTCACGATGTGACCAGGCGCGGTCGCGTCAGTCATGTGTGGCTTACGTATGCCGAGATCCGACCTTCCCACCCAATTCCCGCTTTCGAACGCTTGAACTCCCGTCGACGAGGGTACTTGTGAGGATGTTGAGTTACAAATATACTGAACTGTTCGTCTCTCTCTATTTTCCTCTATTTCTATTTCGTACCTGTCTCCGGATGTGGATTACAATACGCCTCAGTGCCACAACTTGGCACCGGTCGCCTTCGTCGGACTTGAGGTGTGCATTTTCGATTACCTACATCCTGTGAAGTCACAGACCAATATACCGTAGCTTACTATGTCTACTTACTTCACAGAGGAAGATACTAAAGGCTCTAGCTTGTAACAAGGCTTTCTTTCATAGTGTGAGTTGCAAAATATCGTGTTGCATACAGGGACTGAGCTGCGAGCACAAGAAAGGGAGAGACATAGGAAGCTAATCATAAATACGCGTCATAGTTGGAGAGCGTCATTTGCTTTCTTCATAAGCGACTCATTCTGCAAATCCTTGAAAGCTTCGAAACCGTAAGCCAGCCGTCCTTCGTAACTGGAGATATCTTCAATGGTGCCACGGCCCGTGAAACGGGATTCACCCTCGCCTCCGGGAAAGTCCCTGCGCACGATAGAATATTCAACAGAGCCAAACGACACAGCAGTGAGTACTTACGGTGCGGGTAGGCCAATGTTGAAATTGTCACGCTGATGGGCAAGATATCGAGCACTGTAGAAAAGCGATCGCGAGTCAGGAAAGTTACCCAATATCGTACATCAGAAACATACTTTTGAACAGTAAGAGGGACGGTCGGGATGTACATTACGGACGAATCACTAGGGCCTCCATGGCGAGATTCGACGGCGTGAACGACATCACAATGCCCTAAGTGTCATCAGCCAATGAATGTAGAACCCGAGAGCCACTTGGCGTACAGTATACTTGATCTCCAGGTTCGACCGTCGGCACTGACACCATCGTCTTGTCAAGTTTGAGGTGGGGATGTGTTGAATTTCTTAGCTCCTGCGTCACTCCGATGCCACTGCCAGGGAACAAGGAGCTTTCTGTGTCCACAATGTTCCAGTCAAAGAACTTGAGCGAGCTAGAAGCAGGGACCCTTGGATGGAAGAAGGGGCGAAGGATTATATACGCTGTTGATAGGGGAAGCATCGGAAGCACTTGTAGAGTTCCTTCGCCGGGGCCTGAAGTCGACATCGATGTCCAACCCTGCCACGGTCGGAAAATAGAGCATTGGTTTCTAGAGATCAGAGAAATAAGGGGAGATAGTGGCGAAGGAACGCTATGCCCTGCTTACGACGTGTTGTACAAGTCCTGGTTTGCGTCAAGTCGCGGAGTGGCGTCAAACGGATCGTGATCTCTCCAGTTACTGCCACCAGAAAGGATCTTACTCCAGCAAGCGCGGAATCCAGGATCTTCCCATCTCTCAACGGATCCGCCGTCAACATGAGGGCCAAGCTTAAAGACCATGTCTCCAGGCTTACGAATGCGTAGTCGGTCGAAGTATGAGATAGGTGTGGTAAGGTCTACCTCGGAAGCATCGGAAGAAGAATGCCAAAGCGAGAGGAGAGATCTTTGTGTGTTCAGGATTGCCGGATGTGTGCGAGCAAGCGTCTGGCTCTTCGAATTGTACACTTCAAATACCTGGAACTCGCTACCATCCTCGGGGAACCCTGGTCGAAGTTTCTTAGCAACGCTTCTAGTACGGAGTAACTGAGTGTCCAATGATGATCCTCTAATCACCTTTGAGTCCGTTGTCCTTATTAGCTGCTATATACTCCCGAAGTGACGTCTTCCAGGACAATGCCTCCTGTATCCGGCTTCAATAAATGAGATGTCAGAGAGACAATCGAAAGACTTACATCTTTAGGAACTGCGCCTTTGATGACAACAACACCGGTTCTCTTCACTTGCGCGATCTGATCTGCTGAAAGTCCTCGACGGACATCTTCGTATGTTACCCTCGGAATGATCTACGTATTCATGCTCGGCACGGAAGTCACACAAAGATACTTCAAACACATACGGCAGATCCTTTCTGCGCTATTTCTTCAGTTGCTGCCTCGAGCTCAGTGAGGACTTCCTTCCACGACTGAGTGAGGCTATCCTTCCAGATTTCCTTTTTGATGTCCGAGAAACGAGAAGGGAGCAGAGGGGTCAGTGAATCGTCAAGAAACGTAAAGATTGAAGAGATCGTTCCCTCCTTCTTGGCGAGTCGAGCCTGCGCAGATTGCTGGGAAGAGGAGAATAGACCACGTCTAAGGCCAAGGATGCAAGGTACAGTTCGCGGGATAAATGGTACACGGACAAGGGATCGAGGGGATTTTACGAAGGCCATCGTACGATGATTCAAATGATGAGAAGGGTGGGGTTAACCGTTGCAACTTGATGTAATTATATATACAGTGTCCTCCCCCGAGGATTCCCCGCTGCCTAAGCATCCTATACGGAACGGTGTTCCATACCACTGCTACACTGATAGAAAGAACGGTAGTCCAGACAGCCTAGAATTCCCTGCTGGAGACACAAGACCAGGAGTCAGGTATCTAGCTAGTCAGGAGTCAGGACAAAAGCCAATGGAAGTAATTTCTGAAGGATCAGCCTTTGTAAGACGCGATGGCACCTTGCTATAGTAAGGTCCAGGTGGAGGAATTTGGCAGAGTCCTAGTAAATTTTGCTGCCGCAAGAGCAGGCTGCCTAACGCAATGTGGACTCAAGTTGGACTCGACACGGCAACGCGGCGATAGCGACTCCTTCAGAGTGTTCACTATGTAGGCTAGCCCCATGATGACGAGGAAGGCGGCCTCTTGGGGTCACTCGAAGACAATTGTGTTATGGTTATCTGATTCGATTAGGATGGTATCCAATGTCACAATGTGACACGGCGGCGTGTGCCAGTCATGTCAGCGGCATCACGCTTTTCCTCCACTAGCTCATCCAACTTCCATCTGTAATCTATATGGCATTCAAGCTGATCTCATATGGGAATCCAAAACAAGTATGCTATTATTTAAAACCAGGAAGACAAGGCAAGATCGATCATTGAGTGTGGCAAGCAAGCGGCAAATCTCAGACACTGGTCTCAGACTGGATCCTTAATTCGCGACGTATAAAAAGTAGATTTTTCCCTCCGAATGATCTAGGACTTCTTGCTTTCTATTCCCCACCACACCCTATTAATTTCAATCGTATTGCTTTCCCTTGAATCATCACGCCGGCCATGATGTTCACCTTGTTCGCACCGATATCTATCGCTCTCGTTCTTCTGTCCTTCCAACACGAAAACGCCGTCAGCGCTGCCTGTCTTCCCTGTCTTCAACCGCGAGACTTTCCAGATCTATGGAGTCCTGCTCTTCTTCGTCGTGTTGTGTACAACCCACGGATTACCGAGCCTACATCTTCAACAGTATGGAAATCGGAGTCTAAGGTTGACGTCACTTGGTGAGCGGGGCAATCTGTCAGCCTCTGGTTCTATCATACTGATGCTCGCATTGTAGGGACACGAGTGATATGCCTAAAGATGCGACCAACCGAAAGGGCAAGGTCGTCCTCGGACACTTCACTCCCGGCAGCACTAGCGAGCACCTTGACCTCGGTGAGCGCCTCCATTGCGCCCATTTCTTAAACCGTTAATCATTTGTTTGCACAGATCATCCTCTTGCCGAAGGATTCGACATTTCCGACGGTCACGTATCAGTTAAAGTTCCTAAAGACCTGTCAGGAAAACATTTCATCATCGTTCGTGAGTGCCTTGTCAAGGATTTCATCCGTCACCGTTCTCATATTTTTGGGCGATCCCATAGTCTTTGGTGATTCTGGTAATCGCAGTCCTGAGTTTACCATCAAGCGTTCATGATGCATCGGTGTCAACTGTGTTCCTTGGACATTTCCCCCCCCCTTTGCTATGCGTGTCATTCACTCTAGACGTAATTAACTATATTATCTGGATTATTGCATTTGACCCTTTTCACGCCTCAGCGCTATTGTGAGCGTCGCGCCTACCCATGTGCCTGTCCTCGTTGGGCCTTTCAATCTCCAGCTGCGATTGCAACCCAGGGCTTAGTTTTGGGGCGTCATCTAGCCGCCATACCAATTCCTTCGTTTCCGTATATAAACGGCCACCTCTGAATTAATGCGGTCACCGTCAGAGCGATCGACGCGTGTACAGTAAGCTTCTCCGAATCGCTAAAACCAGAAAATGGTGATACATAACACGCTCTTTTGACTTGCATTCGGCCTATAAAGCGATAGTCACGACCTCTTCCGAATCCCTGGAATTATATCCAAGACGCGCCGATACTTGTTGTGGCGGGGTCTAAAAATAGACACCACGGTTTAAATACTATTTTTGGCTGGGTAGTTCTTACCCTCTCACCCTCACCTTTCTCTTTCGAATTACTGAGCACTCTCGGTCCTGTCTTTTCTCCACCTTTTCTCCCTATATCCTGCCCACGAAACGTCGCGATCATCATGATCCCTACTTTCCCTTTTTCGTTCCTTTTCGCCCTTACTATGGCCACGCTCGCCACACCTGCGCCAGTCTCGCCCTCCAAAGGACAAAGCCTAATCGCCTTCGCGCCCAAGATCACTTCGCCCAAGGTCGGTGCACAGTGGCCAATGGGTACTACTCATAACGTCACATGGGGTACGTTCCATCCCTGCGTATTTGGCAGTAAACGCTCACCTGCTCCTGTACAGATACTTCCCACATACCTCACGAGGTAGAGAAGCAACCCGGACTTGTCTGGCTGGGGCACTGGTCGGACGAGGAACACACGAACGAAAATCTCAACACCAGTGAGTCTCGCCGCCACATCATCCCGCTCAAAAACTAAATTCTGCTAGGCCATCCTCTCGCTCGCGATTTTCCCATCAATCAAGGTTGGGTGACTATTCGAATCCCAACCGATATCCCGCCTAGCGAAGACTACTTCGTTGTTCGTGAGTACATCCCGCTTTGCTCAAAGTAGGGTTTCAAAAATACTTACCTTGTTTGCACGCCAGTGTTCGGCGACTCTGGGAATACGTCTCCTACGTTTAACGTCACACGCCCCGTTGGACGCCCTCGTCCTCAATCGCCTGCCGAGGGAGCAGGTCCGCATTCGGAGGTGAAGGAGGGATCTCTGCTCTCTGGCCTCTTTTGAGCCATGCTACAGGAACACGCTTCCCGCCCGTCTTTCCGAATATCGCTTCTTCCTATTCTTACTCTCACGCTCACGCTATACCCGATCATGAACATACCCTAATCAGCCTTCTCAAATTTCGATATGTGCCACCAGCCCGGTAGTGTTAGACCTGTTACTTTTGAATCGTCCTAGATATACATGATAGATAGTTAATCACGCTGCAGATACTTGGGTCAAGCCGTCTTGGGTTTTTGAGTAGCTCGTAGGGACTTGGCGATGTACCCATACGAGTCGACCATGAGCCAGACGGGGATGACGACCCATATGAAGTTCATGAACTTATGAGCAGTGGGTCAAGTCTGTGCATAACGATGATGCGGAAAGCGACTCACGAAGAGGTACACCCAGAGATAAAGCGGGTTGGACGTGTTCAAGTTCGGGCTCCCAGTCAACCACTCCGGGCAGAATGTCATCCACCTTGGAGCCGGAAGAAGGTCAGCTCTAAAGAGATCAAGAGTCTGAAGGACACGCACCCTCCGTATAACTCAGCTGTACTCAAGACGACGATCCAATAGTGTCTTGCGGGGTCGTTCTTAGCCAATTGGGTGAGGATGTAGCAGCAGAGAGGCCCGGCTCCAAGAACTGTCAAGAGCTCGAGGGAGACGACGGTAGGGTCAGAGAACCCCCAGCGGAAATCTGCTCTCGCGTATTCTTTCCCTGTTGCTCCCACTGAACAGAAAGTAGCAATGGCAACAATCGCACGTACACATCTCGGCAAAAGGTCCAGCACTAGTATTCACTTGCCGACCAAAGACGGAAAGCCAGAGGAAGGATCCTTCAAAAGAGAAATGGATGAGGGCGTCGAACGCGAGCCAGATGAACGTAAAGCGGTCTTTTGAGCTGGCATTCTTTGGAAGGAACACTGTTGAGGACGTGTAAGCTGCTGTGAGGACTCCTACGACACCCAGCAAAGAGAAAAAGGACGTCGCGGTGAAAAATTCTGGGGCTGCCTCCGACGACATGGTCCGAGCTCTGGGACGCGCGGGAAATTTGGGAATTTGAAAATATATAGTAATACAGAGGTACGTAATGTCAAGATGTTCAGCTTTCAGCTTGTTGGTTGAAGACTTGAAGTTCACAAGGAGCGATAGCAACATGTCATTGTGAAGATGATAGATTTCAGGTCTTCGTTGCTGCATAAAGAATTCGACCTCATATTGGGTAAGCCCCATCATAAAATACAAAGATATTGTTCCTTGCAGCCAGGTTTGCATTCGAAAGGAGGGGAAAGAGTAGTAGCTAGTAGTAGACTACCTGGTGATGGGCAGTAGAAAGCCCATCTTCGCGCATGCACTGGGCTCCGATAATAGCATAGGGAAAGGTGATTTGTATACCCGCTCTCGTGGGTTTTGCCTATGTCCATCAAGACGCGTCCAAAAGCATTAATCGCTGGCCAAGCACGCTAGATGAGTGGGTGTGATAAACATTGAATCAGCCTGCATGAAAAGTCGTCTGGCTGCCTTTTGCCGTTCCTGCTGTGGAAGTGATTTCAAAGACAGCTGTGCTGTATTCGGTTTCCGGGCTTTCAGTTCTGCCCATCTTGCGTTTCAGATTATGAAAAGGAGGCAGTAGAGGATCAATGAAAGTGTATAGGCCGGGATACTAAGCCACAAGACGATAATTTTTTATGCGGCGTTCATGTGGCGTGGCAAATTGACCAGAAGTTAGCAGCTGGAGCAAAGCGAGCAGGGGTAGATAGTCTGGATATACCAAGCTCTAGATGAGTTATCTGAAGAAGCATCAGCACGAGTTGATAGCTTATGAGGTGTACGATATAGCCGTACTGGGTAGAACAAGAAATAGCAGGGAACCGAGCTTGAGCAGCTTTCCCCGTACTCGGTGATCTCCCAGGTCGCGATGATGGGCCCTGAAGTCGACAGCTGATTCGAACGAATGATCCCAAGTGCAATGCATCTAATACAAAAAGCAAGGCAGAAACAATTTTACATACATACCAGACATCACATTTGGTTCGCCAATTCGCACCTTAGTTGCGGCGACCAATTGCTACGGGAAGATAGATGTCTTCCCTCGTTCACATCCGCTCGATTCCCGGAAACCGTACAGCACGCTCCTTATCGACACACATACACCTCCAAGTGTCAGTGTCCTCCCGGAGCAAGTCTGAGACAGCCTTGACAGATCTTTTGCTTCATCTGTCGAAGTAGCTTCTGGTACGGATAGTGTCTGATACGCTGTCATGATGGCCAGTATCCAGTGTGGCAGATATGGTAGCTCCAGCAGTAATTTTTTACTAGTATTAGTGCATGGTGAAACAGCTTTTTATTTCTCTCTGAGATGTGCTTTTGGGAACGTCGAGAATTATCATAGAAATCTTCAAGAAGCGAGGCGAGGGGAGGAAACAAGTTGCGTTTCAAAATTCAAATTGCCAGCGGTACCCGTGGTGTGGCGTATATAATTTGATATCGAGGAAAGCGTGATTTCATCATCCCGTCAAATACACTACAGTCTACTACTTAGTACAGCATAACGTCTAGCCAGGTATGCAAATTCTAGCCTTATACAGGAACTGCCGCTGGCATCCCCACTTCCTTGTATGCAATGGCTAGCTTCAAGACTTTATCCATAGACGACAGGGATATGAACGCGTTAAAGTACTCCGGGGGCTGGTATAACGAAGGGTCATGGAACGCTTCTCGGGAAGGAACGACAGGGACTCTATCGTCATCCAACGACCTTGACGCTAGTGTGACTTTTGTGCGTAACTTTCGTTTCCTCGATAATTGCCATTGTTCAAAGATCCTCGTTGCAAGACATTTCCAGGTATGCTGGACACTCCATTACACGGACGGTACAAATCTAATGGTCTGCCTTAAAAGAACCTGCTAGGGCGGTCTATTACTACGGAATCAAACGGTCTCTTGGGGGCAAGTACGCCATCTGCTTGGACTGCAACAACGATAGACCGGATTTTAAAGAAATAGATGCACTAAACCCGACAGACGACGGACAAAATCCACCTGTATGCTGTATTCCCACTTGTTTGTATGTGCCCCTCTGACAACGAATCCAAAGGAGGTTCTATGGAGTCACCAGTTTGGCCAACCTGGGTTTCACTCCCTCATCCTGAAGAACGCGTTCGACGACCGGTTTCCAGACGGTCATTCACAAATCGTACTGGACCGATTTGACATCGAAGTCGTCGACAATAGCGTACAACCTCCTTCCCCACCT
>RZIO01000004.1:1109869-1126917 GCA_004338095.1 Gloeostereum incarnatum
CTCCTCCCCTTCCTCTTCCTCCTGTGTGCCGTGATTTCGCTTCCCAAGATGATAGAGTCTAAACAGATGGGCACGGATCAGGCTCACCGACGTCGGATTCAAATAGACAGGTGGCTGTACACAGCGCCACATTATGTACTTAGATCGCACAAATGCCTCACATGGCGGATCTTATGACTCATTTCTGACAAATTCTTTTGCGCGTTTTTTTGGAGAACACTCTTCCAGGTATATTTAGGCTCAGGCTCGGAAAAATGACAGCACCCCTTCGGAAGCATGGCACTCACTTATCAGCCTCAAGGAAACAATTCCTCGACTTTTCATAGCGGTTACCGCCATCATCCTGGCATGGAATCTCCCTTCGCTAATGCTGACGCGACGATCGTCCACATATCAAATCTTCACTGTAGCAGGTATATCGCATCTATTCTGCCATGCTTCTAGCACTGACTGTTAAGCAGTTGTGTGAAAACCATCGAAGATTCATTGGCTGCTTTGAGCCCTCCTCCTTTACTTGTGGAGGTATCTATCGTCTTGCAATCTGTAAAGGTCCACCACCTCAGAGATCTCTCCTCAAGTACGATTCAAGAGGCTCTCTCTCAAGAGGGATTTGACGTTGTGCCCGAGGATGCCCCGACCGGTCCCAAAAAGATCCAGCGTCATCCCAAACACATCGAGAATTGCGTTGTGTGTCAGGCGGAAGAGCACCAGTCGTCGGAGGAAATCCATGGAACCGAAAAGCATATCTCTCTAGACTCTGCTTCGACTGAGTCGGGTCCCATCAAGATCACACTCTCAATTAGCGGGATGACATGCTCCTCGTGTTCAAGCACGATAACTCGCCTTGTCTCTGACATTCCTGGGCTCTCCGACGTCTCCGTCAGCCTCCTTGATAACTCTGCCACTGCTATCGCTCGATCTCAGGACCTGTGTAACATTGTAAAGAGCACCATCGATGACGCCGGGTATGAAGCGACCATTGTCTCTGCAGAGCCCATCGTTAGCGTCGGGGCTTTCGAGTCGCCCAGGAAAACTGGGATGAGCACGCGCACAGTTTCTCTGATAATTCATGGGATGTTCTGCCAGTAAGAACTTTGTCGCTACTCCTCTTGGATTGGTGCTCATTTGGCATTCGTTAGGCGCTGCCCTCAAAAGGTTCTAGATGCACTTGAAACCCTAGATGTCCAGATCATTAAACGTCCGACATGTGAAGATCCTATCTTAACGCTATCCTACTCCCCCCGGCCTCCCCTTTTCACTATCCGTGGCATCATCTCCGCAATCACCGCCGTCTCACCCCAGTTCTCCGTAACCATTCATAAACCTACCTCGATCGAAGAGCGCTCACGGGCTCTCCAGCTTCGTGAGCAGCACGATTATCTGCTTCGTTTGGCCTTCGCTTTCGTCGTTGCCATACCAACTTTCATCATCGGTGAGTTGGAGCCAGTGCCAGGGCCTCTTCCTTTTTTTTTTGACTGAAGTTTTATCAAAGGGATTGTTTACATGGTACTTGTCCGCGATGGCGACCCCAACAAGGAGTATCTTATGGCACCAATGTGGGCTGGGAATGCGTCCAGAAGCGAGTGGGCTCTCTTCTTCATGGCCACCCCTGTTATGTTCTACAGTGCGAATGTCTTCCACCGAAGAGCCATCAAAGAGGTTCGGGCTCTCTGGAGGCCAAGGAGCGCGGTACCTATCTGGAAGCGTTTCGTCCGTTTCGGAAGCATGAGTCTACTGGTCTCATGTGGCGTCTCCGTCGCCTACTTTGCATCAATAGCTCTACTCGCTCTCGCAGCCGTCCAGCACCCATCTCACACAGGCATGGGTGACACTACGACGTACTTTGACTCCGTCGTTTTTTTGACGATGTTTCTTCTTGCGGGTAAATCATCGTCTTCTCGCGCGATCCAGATTTAGCTAACATGTGTGATCAGGTCGGTATCTCGAGGCATATAGTAAAGCGCGCACAGCAGATGCTATTACTGCTCTTTCATCTTTGCGACCGGAGAAGGCCCTCGTCGTTGTTCCTGACCCCGGCTCCTCCGACGCCTCATTCTCGGAGTCTGGTAAAGACATAGAAAAGGCCGATCCCGAGAGTGAGGCAGCTGTGGTATCAACATCTCCCGGGAAGAAGATCGAGGCCGTGCCAGTAGAGCAGCTCGAAGTTGGAGATACTGTGCGCATCCTCGTCGGGGCTACGCCACCTGCGGATGGGACGATCGCCCTTGGAGAACAGAGTGTATTTGATGAAAGCTCGCTCACAGGGGAATCCAAACTCGTAGACAAGGTGGCGGGGGACAAGGTTTATTTGGGGACGATTAACCGTGGACGCGTTGTCCATGTTTTGGTCGACGAAATTGGTGGCCAAACAATGTGAGTTCGTTCTTCCCGTATGGACCGTAGATATTTAATCTTTGGACATAGGCTCGATAATATTGTCGCCGTTGTTCGGGAAGGGCAAACCAGGAGAGCTCCCCTTGAACGTGTTGCCGACAGGATCACCGCATACTTCGTGCCGATCATTACACTGCTTGCAATCTTGACGTGGGTCATTTGGTTGTCTCTGGGGCTCTCCGGTCGTCTTCCAAGCGACTATCTCGATGCGGAGATCGGCGGATGGCGTGAGTGGTTTCAACTAACAGATAGATCTCAACTTCCCACTGACGTATCTCCCTAGCTTTATGGTCTCTCGAGTTTGCTATCGCCGTGTTTGTCATTGCCTGTCCTTGTGGAATCGGTCTCGCGGCCCCAACCGCACTCCTGGTTGGCTCTGGTCTAGCTGCCAAGTTTGGTATCCTAGCTCGTGGAGGCGGTGAAGCCTTCGAGGAGATGTCCCATATCGACGTGATAGTATTCGACAAGACCGGAACCATTACAGAGGGGACCAAGACTCAGGTGTCCGATGTAGCTCTACACCCCTCGGACTACATGGGATCTTCAGACGGCTCTTGGGGTTGCTTCCGAGCTAGAAAGTGCAACGAGCCACCCGCTTGCAATTGCAATTCGAGAGCACTGCGAGCAAAACGGCGCATCTTCCCAATCTGGATCAGACTTCATCGAGACTGCAGGCCGCGGTCTGCGTGCGAGATTCGAGTCCTTGCAATGCACGGCTATCATTGGAAATGAGGCTTGGATGAAGGATCACGATGTTGCTCCGGGTGAAGAACTGATCTCAAGCATGGGCATCTGGAAATCTGAGGGGAAAAGTGTTGTGCTCCTCGCCATACAGAGAGATCCCCAGGATCCGTCGCTTTCCTCTTCTTTTGAGCCCGTCGGCGTTTTTGCTGTCACGGATGTCATTAGGCAGGAGGCGACGGGCGTGATTCGCTGGTTCCAGAAGCAGAACATCAAGACATGGATGCTATCAGGGGACAACCAAGCGACTGCTTCAGCGATTGCGGCAGCGGTGGGCATCCCTCATGACAATGTTATCGCAGGAGTACTTCCCCATGAGAAGGTGCTCCTCACTAATACTCTCCGTAGCTCCTAACATGGCTGACTGTGTTGCAGGCAGAGAAAATCCAGTGGCTTCAACAAAGTCTTGAGCATAGGAGGTCCAAATCCAACCCTAGGACTGTTGTTGCAATGGTGGGCGATGGTATCAACGATGCACCAGTAGGTTTCCTGTCGTTCAATCCTGGATCCAGCTGAGGTCTTTTTTTCTCTTTCAGGCACTCACTGTTGCTGATGTCGGCATCGCAATAGCAGGCAGTAAGTGTTAATGTTTATCACAGTGGCCACTTCATTTCTGACTCGCTATCTTTTAGGCGATATTACTGTCCGCAGCGCTAGCTTTGTCTTACTCAACTCCAATCTGGTTGGCCTTGTTGCTCTGGCGGACTTGGCAAGAACCGTCATCAGGCGTGTCAAGTTCAACTTTGTAAGTCTTTTTATGTTTCTATCAGGAATAATGCTAATTCGTATTGCTAGGCTTGGGCCTGTCTGTATAATCTTGTAGCCCTCCCAGTTGCGGCTGGCGTTATTTATCCAGCAGGACACGTCCGTCTGGATCCTGTTTGGGCAGCTTTAGCGATGGCTCTCTCGTGCGTTCTTGGGAATATTCAGGCCATTCTCGTGTACTAATAATACGTCTTAGCTCCGTCAGTGTGGTATTGAGCTCACTGCTCCTTCGGTTATATCGGCCTCCTAAAGAAATTCGACGTATATTGGCAGATAAATCTTGAGACTGTTCCCTTTTCTTGTAACTGCGTGTTTCCTGCTCTGGTATCTAGCTGGATATGTATCATGTAAGGCCATTTGTATTCTAGTAATGATGTGACTCGGACATGCGAGCATCTCTGAAGGACGTTTGCTTGTAAAGAGTTGCAGGGCTCTCTCAAGAGTCAAGGTGCAGTCGCATTTAGTTCCGAAAGTTCACACGGACGTCACCGAAGAGCATGCAGGGCTAGTATGTTCGACATTCTGCAAGTGAGTGTGTTGCGGAAGGCAAGAAAGTTTCCGCATTGGCACCATGGAGGTTTCCAGCTAGCATCCCCGCAAGATACGAATCGACGGATATCAGCTATGTATAGTGAACGGGTGTTTCACAATTATATCTTATGATACCTTCACACCTTGTACCCACAGGGCTTCTCTATTCCTGTCATCGCCTAAACACCACCACTTCTCCACCATCTCTTCGGTCAAGTCTTTCTCTTGATCTTGTAGAAAGAAGTCAATGGGGCCCGTGCCTTCCCCTGTGGCCGCGTCGAAGATGCGCACTAGCACAGACATGAGAAGCGCGCATAAATCTTGGGAGCGATACACTCACGCAGCTGAGCATCAAAGGGGGCCCCTACCTCGAACGTCCCATTAAGGTGATGTAACCCAAGTGCCAATCCACCTCCCCGGGTAGCGAGATACAACGCCTCCATCCAGTTGATCCCGTTCTGACGCATTCTAGAGACGACCACGGCGCTTCGCATAGCGTTCATGATATCGGAACTGTATCCGCCTGCGATGTCGGTTCCGAGGCCCACTTTAACGCCAGCATCGAGGGCTTCGCGAAGTCGAAAGGGCTCGGAGGAGAAGTACGCGTTAGATAAAGGACAATGTGCTACGGAGGTTCCCCGGGTGGTCAGATGGGAAAGGGAGGAGGGTGGGAGGAAGGTACAGTGCGCTTGGATAGTGCGCAGAGTGAGGAGATTGTGCTGCCGGGGGATTAATGCGCGGGAAAGATGAGAAGTCATGAAACACACCTTCTCAAAGACATCTAGGTCCTCCATCCCTTTTTCCTTTCGGACCCATTCCACCTGGTCAGCAGCCTCGGCGAGATGACTCTGTATTCTGACGCCCTCCTTCTCAGCCAAGTCGCCCAGACCTTTGAGAAGGGAGTCTGAACATGTTGGTACAAAACGAGGCGTGATCACAGGTTCGACCAGGCGTCCTCGTTGGGGGTGGAATGGGATTGTAGATTGGCATTCGTGTATAAAACGCGAAGCAGCTTCTAGAGAAGATCGATGTGATTCTTCGATATAAGTTGGCCGAGAGGACTTGTCCATTGATAGCTTGCCAACGAAAGCCCGGAGGCCTGCTTTCTGCATCTCTTCCGCGAGAACAAGACTAGAGGCTTCGTAGGATCTGATTATGAAGTAGGCATATTGGGCGCCTCACTTGGTCTGCAAGCCGATGGTCCCAAACAACAACACCCCACCAGTTCCATTCTTTATCAACCTCTGTGCAAGTTTGGCGTACACTACCCTCGCAAGTTCGGAGTCCTCGTCGAGCCTCTCCTCCGCTTTGAAGGCGTACTGCTCGAGCCATTCCATTAAAGGTAGATGAAGCCCAGTCCCTTGATACAAGAATTGTGGGGCGTGTAAATGAAGATCATAGAACGCCGGAAGGATGAAGCTTCCTCGGGGGATTTCTGTTACTGAGTCTGGAGCGTGGCTAGCCAAAATATCGACAGAGAATGGTGCACCAATGTCGTCAAAATGCTCGATGAAGCCAGTTTGATCGTTTACGACTAACGGTGATAGGGAACCGAAGTTACGAGGATGCTATTGGATGAATATTTGAGTCTTGCCTAACAGATGTCTCCTTGCAATGCTAAGTTCCCCAAGATGAGGGCAGGATATAAATGTTCCAGCGAGTAACATCGTATCGTGATGGTGGTTCGTCGATAAGCTTAGACTTGAGCTGCTCACCGACTCCCCATGATTCAGAGAATCAAGAATGATTGCAGAAGTTCCTTATCTGAGTCTCAGTCTGCCTACAACATATACAGTTCCATGCAATCTGACATTTCTTCAATTTTGTCCCATTTCTCGCTGGTGGCTTGTATGACGGTTGGTTAAACGTCAATAGTAACCCAGTTCAATAGTCTCGTGTTGGCCTGAATCTTACGCTCATTCGGCAGTCGCATAGTCGCGTCAAACCGGGAACTGGCAAATCTTAACGCCTCAGAAAAGGTTCATAGAGCTTGAAAGGTCAGGGCTCAGCAAGCGGCTGCTTATAAGCAGACAGTCCTGTTTAAGTTACGGAGCACACGTAGTTCAGCCGAGGGGCAAAATTAGTCAAAGGCAGCCCAGGAAGACTCTAACCAGCAACCAGCACAACATGTCTAATATTTCAATAGATCTTCAGATACACCCTGATTAGTAGATGCTATTAGAATCTGGTATACACAGAATGGGCGTGAGCGGGTGGGTCGTGGAAAGTATATTCTGGTCCACTCACAAACCACTCTCTAGCCCGAGACTCTACTCTGTACCCGCCTGTAGGTCTGATGCAATCATATCCTTCCACGTCGGCAGACCAGCAATCGCAGGAAGACCGTCCCACACTTCCTTCCTGAACGCAATAACGTCTTTCCGAAACGCTTTCTGGCACGGGACACAAAACACAGAGTCCTCAACGACGTCCATGACTGCCTGCATCATGTAGTGTAGAGGGCCGGTACGTGTCATCCAAGAGCGAGCTAAACGAGATGCCAGCCGGGCAAACCCTCGGGTGCACGCCTGCCCGTTGCTGCAGTTCGCTGAAGCGACCCGTTCGCCACACACTCGACGAGTGAATTCTAGAATGATATCAATACGACGTTGGAACATGCGTGTATACGCTGTCATATCTCCTGGTGACAGAGCGCTCGATGGCCGAGAAGGGTGTTCGACAATAAGCTTAGGGTGATTGCCGCGAAGGAGGTCGTCCAAGGGATACAAAGACAGAAAATAGAGAGCAGAGGGGACGACGATATGTACGTTTGTCTCTCTAGCCAGGTTAAGGACATAGAGAGGATGGGCGTAGGGGTATGTCATGTTATCCACTGAAGGGGACCGTATGGCTGTCTCGACCATCGTGTCATGTCCCTCCAATGTATGTGACCACGTTCGAGTAAGATACTCAATCGACTGGAGACGAAGGCTGTGGATGAAGTATTTCGTGGATAATCGTAAAATCGATGCCAGATAGAAAAAATCGGCCACGGAGCGGTTGGAGAAGGAAGCACCGTCGTACAGGGCCTTAACGAGGTTGGATAACTCGTAAGGAATATCGTACATCGTTACAACTTGACAGCCATCTACTGCGTCGAGTTCAGAGATGGGTTGGGGAATATCAAACATGCCCTGAAAGATTTCAGAATGACGAGCAAGGACGCCTCTATGGAGACGGAAAGCAGTAGGATCCTCATCTGTGACTAGAATTATATTTCCGTCTTCAAACCATGGCTATTGCAGTTTAGAGGTGAGATATTTTATTATTAGGTTATCAGCCTAGCTCTTACCTCTCCTCGACGCCGAAACAAAGTGGATTGCATGAAAGGGTCCACGGCATACCCCGGTCCATGAGCGGCTTTTGATGCCATCACCTCGCGCCACATTCAGGGCTTCTGGCGGCCGACTTGTGCTTGCTTCCAACATGCCCCGAACGCCGTATATAAGTACCAAACAAGTACGAGTGTTTGTTGAATCTGTCTCGGGGAGACTAAATGAACTCAGGCTTGATCCCGGCATGATCGTTCATTGGTTTTCAACCATTTGAAATAGTGTTCAAGGAGTATGTTTCCAGGACACACCGCCATATCAAATCGACATCAGATATTAATTCGGATGCAGCGCCTGAGCGCTGAGCGCTCAGGTCTCCTAGCATCTCTATCAACTACCACCACCTTACTTCCAGGACAGGATGGCTTCGAAGAGGAACGAAGAGCAGAGTTTCTTGCCTGCGCAATTGTACGACACCCCAAAGCCAATAGGCTCGTCACGGCCTCAATACGATCGCAAATACAGCGTTGAATGGTGGTCTCATGCATGGGATAAAAAAGTCGCAAGGAAATTCCTCCCTCGTATCATCTATGTCATCACCGGCTTTGCTATCATGGGTATCTGGATTGGTGCGATTATCTTCATTACCGCTACTTATAGCTCCGCTCTTGACACGTTCACACAACGTCTACAGGAGTCATTTTCAACTTTGCTCACAAGGAGACAAAGCACCAAAGGTCCAATGCCTCTAGAGACTCAAGCGCTATTCAATCGCTTAACTTTTCTTATCCTGTGAGTATAACGACCTTTATATGTTCCTTGTTATGCTGACTTTGCATCCTAGGTAATATTCCAAGGAAATCTTCGTAGATTTGATCCAGAGTCCCGTTCTCTACGTACGCGTCGTTTCATCCGTCTGTTCAAGTACAACGTACACTACTCACAGTGTCTATCGTTTAGTGGTTCAATGGGCTGCCGTCTTGGCTGACGACGACACTTTCACATCGTTTACTCCTTTGGCGAACAACGAGAGTATGGTACAACCGATGACTGTGTATCGTGACGTGTGAGTGCTCTTCTTCCTACCGTCCCCTTTATGCATGTACAATCTCTGACCGCCATTCCTAAAGCAAGGTGATTTTCAATCCAGACATGAACTTCACTGAGTTCGGTGACGATGTTGCTGCCACCATGTTCATGTTGGACAATATCACTGCGCCCCGACTAGGCGTAGTTGGAGGTACTGATCTGTCTTGTGTCTTATTCATTGTGAGCTCAACTTTATTTCAAGCTCACCCATGGGACGCAATAGACACTGAGATTGACATGGCTGCTGCTACCGCTAACGACGTATGGAAAGAACCTTTGTTTGGTATGTATGCCCGCCCAATGCTGATTTAAATGCTAATCCCAACATTCTCATAGGATACCCGTGGGATGAGTGGACTGGTAGCATAGTTTTTGCCATGGCAAGTGATCCCGCCCTCATACGCATCGATGGCACCTTGAAACCTCACGTCTTCTAGTCGTACAACTCCACCAGCGGCTGGTCTGCAGATTTTCCCGTCGGTACCACAATCTCTGGTCATATCTTGTGCGTTCATGTGTCCTCTATTCTCTTCCAAGTATGCTGATCTCAATTGTCTTTGCCCATAGGAACTGGAAAATAGAAGGAACGAGCAACTTCGTCCCTGGGTGCGATATCGATGCTGCTATGGAGGAATGGGTCTGTGGACTGGTACGCTTTATCGCTCTCTTCAATAGAAGCAACACAACTGCAACGTGTGCTCGCTACAGCAAGTCAACTTCACCGCAAGAAGACCCGGAATCGTGATATTTTGTGTGCTTGCAGTCGTCATCGTCAACTGTATGTGGACTTCCCGATCTTGCTAGCTCCCAACTCACAAAACTATCTAGGGCTATCTACAATCGCGATCTTCTTGATGACAGGAGAAGCTATCCTCCTCCGGCGCTCCCACATTCTTGAAGGAACGGACATACTAGGTGTTTGCTTCGCCGCCCTATTCGCTCTCCCTTCGGTAGGTCTCATGCATTGCCCGCTATTGTCTCGCAGTTTTAAACAGCCCCAACAGGTGAGATCTCTCCTCCCAGGGGCACCTACAGAGTTTGGCGCCGTCATCGGTAAGCCATTGTATACGAAATGCTGTTTTTTTCAGTACTGATAACCACATCCAGATTTGATTGGCATATTGCCTAACGTCGTGGCCATCTCATTATGTGTACGTCGCATTCACCTTTGGCGGCAGATTTGAAAGACCTGACCATTCTCTTTCTCTTCAGACGGCAGTCTTTTGCGCAGCGAAGCTTAATCAGCGGCTCCAGCAGGCGTACAAGAATGCTTCATGAACCCCCCACTGCTGTCGCTGTATATGGAGATGTAGTATTTATTCGATGTTGTGTTTTTTTTTACACGGATGTACGGGCAAAATTAGGAAGTGATCCAAACCTCAGCTCCCCATTCCTAAGGTCCGAGAACTTGTGGTCCTGGGATGAATCAGATAGCTAAAGTTGAGATCAACGTTCGCCGAGCTTATAGATACTCGAGTGTGTGCGTGCGGTAGGTCTTGGGTATCGACGACCGTATAGAACTCATAAATACACCCATAACCTTAAAACACTGGAGCATCCTTCAAGAACAATCTCGCCTCCTCCTTCTTCACCCATCTAGCCACCGCATTGGCAGCACCCACCGCCGCACTCTTAGGCAGCCGAGGGGAAAGCGATATGTACAATTCGAACGGCTGCGTGATCTTATCCCCAGTCCAGTTCAGTACACACCAAAAACGAGAGAAACCGAGGGGGCACATACCCAACCTAGCACGCTCTCCTTCTCCGTTCTCACGTACTGTAGCTTCAAGCATTCCTCTTGACCGGACTTGGCATGGATGTTATCGTGCAGAATTTGGTAAAGAGTGATCAGCCTTCTCCTCTCGTTCACACCCTCGTACGGATCCTCCCACACCGGGCAAGTAATCTGCACCAGCGGACGCGATTTGTATATGAAATGCCTCAGACCAGGGATACCCAGCTCCGACGTCGTGTATGAGGACTGGGAGGAAGCCAGTGCATCTAACGTGCCATCGGATTGTATTTTCTGAAAGACATCCAGTTGTCAGGAAGCAGAAGGGATGAATGGAAGTAAAGACCTGGGATAGACCACTACACCATCCGCGTATCGTTTCGAATTCACCTCCGCCACTGATACATACAAGAGCGATGCCTGGATCCTGCGCAAAACCGCCTTCCTCCACCGCAGTGGCATCGTCCTTCTCTCGGCGCAGGAATTCTACGTACGCGTTCACGAAACCTCCTGGATTGAACTTTGGGAGACATATGGGCAGCCAGGAGGTGGATGCAGGGGAGTTGTATATAGAGGGAGTTTGGATGGTGTTGAGTATAATGTGGATGTCTATTAGCAAGGAGATGAGAAAATTATTTCGCCTGAGGAGCGACGAACGCACCAGCGGGGTGGATGGAGTGCTTCTTGGGCCGTATAAGGGTCACTACCTGGCTATTTGCGACGAGGACCACATATAGAATTTCCTATGAAGGAAAGTTGATGTCAGAGCTGCTCCGGGAAATACAACATAGGCAATACCTTCATCTTCGTTGGCACTAATCCCTCTGCTATCTTCTTCCTTAATGAAGCGTCCAGTCGCATACAATGTAAGCTCGACGTGGATATGGCCAAGTCAAATTCCAGGCGGGAGAGCATCGACGTGAGGAACGTTTCTGCGCCTGAACATGGCACTGAGAGCACGAAGGCACAGGAGGAGAAAAGATGCCATACCATTCAACAGCCTTCGAAGATCGAAGTTCCCTCTCCGTTCAAAGATCTTACGCAATTGAGCCGCGCTGACTATGCTTATAATCTGTAGGTGAAGGTATTCAAGATGCGATCTCGTCTTTCTTCACAAGTCCTTCATTAGTAGACGCCGCACGAGAAGATGAAAGCATGTGCCGACTCACGACACTCTCCGGCTCGCCCCAAGATGAAGCGCAGACGTAGTACAACGGAGAGCGCATCATGAACGTTATTCGCGTGCTTCCCGCGTTGATGCATCGCAGCTTGTCTCCGTCGTCGGCAAATACGGATATGAGGGCCTGCATGATACCGATCGTAGTTGTATCATCGCTGTCTGGCCGGTTGGTGTACACAGGCTTGCCTGCATCGGTCAAGACAAAATATTCCCTGGGAAGAAATCTGGAAGCTGTTGGAGGAGTGTGAGCTTCCTTTAACGAAAAGAAGGTCGAACGTGCGGACCAGCCCTTATCGACTCCTCGTTCAGATCGGTTGGATCCTTCTTGTGCTTTCTTCGCGGCCGTAGGTCTACAACAACATTCATCAAACATTTAAGGAAGAAGAATGATCCAGCCATACCTTGCTTAACAGGTTTAGCATTCAACGTCTTCCTGAGGTGATCCCTAAGAGACTTCTTGGAGTCTTCATCGCCTGCTCGGCTTTCCACCTGTCCTACCGCGACAACGCCTTCGTCTTGCTCCATTTCTTCTTCTACAAGTATTCCTTCAGATATATCTAGATTTGCTACAGAAGATGCAGAGCTGTCTAATATTGACTGGGGGAGAGCAGGAACGGGGGCAGGGGCAGGAGTGCTGTGCACAGTAAGATTAGAGAGCGACGGAGAAGATTTTAGAGTGGGCGCTAGAGCAAATCGCGACGAAGATGAGCGCGCCAGCCCAGGGTTCGGCGTCGTCGACCGAGACGGTGTTCGAGAGCGTGGTGTTCCGGGGGAGGGCATGGCCGTAGCGAATGGAGGGGTGCATTCACGTGGTGAGTCATGACACTGTGGCGTCTTGTGGCGTTGCCTCATTTTGCTGTAGGACGCTACATACATATATAAACAGTTCCTCTCTCTCTCTCTCTTTTTATTTCGTACCTATGTCTCCGGATGTGGACCATTTACCTATACGCCTCATAAGGCACCGATCATATTCTCTATCTGTCATTTATTCACTCCTATACACCTCAAGTCTTGACCACGACGTTCATCGGACTTGAGCTTATTCGTCTACTTACTTCACAAGCCATCCCTCAAAAGATGGATCTTGTAGGAAACTCCCAAGAAACACTTTCATTTGCACTATTGCACTACTCCATAGGGTACTATCAATCCCACCCAATGATTCAACTCCGTGGTCATTTCTCTCCTTAAACCCGCGGACGACGAGAGTGCGAGGTCTCCGGAACACCTCGCCTTGGTGTACTCTGTTCATGTTGAGGGTTATTTCTGGGTTCCTGAAGCTTTGCCACGTTATCGGAGATGACTGCTCGCTGTCAGTCTTTTGGGTATCGGCTGCCAGGATTTCCTTCGTTCCGGAGAGGGACATCCAGATTCACAGACACATCATTCAGATATGCACTCTGCGACTCATACATCTGTCCTGCCAAAGAATAGTTCAGTCTAACGATCAACTTGAAGTTGGTCCCAAGACGTTCTTACGTGTGAAGTTGTACAGGGTATACATGCTCTTCTCAAGGCGCTTCCATATGATCTAGTCGCCCGATGGCTATTCTTCCCCGCAGCTGTCGTTTACCGTCCACATATCCAACAGTATAAATCATCCCTGCGGCTTCGATGCTCACACGAGAAAGACGGTCACCATCCTCGAGCAGAAGGTCAAAGCCTTCTATCGCATCGCGGATGTACCCACAAATGGGGAATATAGTAGGCATACGCGTCGTCCTGTATCGAGAGGGTGCAGAGTCGATGACCAGGGCCTGAATAGAGCCGTTCGCAAACACGGCACGCAATAGATCGTTCTGAAAAGATATGAGTAAACGCGTCGATCAAGATCAAGCCATGCTGGACGTACGATGGAAAGAGTACATTCTGGTTCAGAGACATCTGCGGTACGGATAGCGACGGACAAAGATTTAAGCTCCTTGCAACTTTTGATAGCCTGCATGGTATGAGAGCTGACGCACCACTCGTTTTCGAGCGTAGGGGATACAGTCAATAGCCGAAGAGACATATGACGGGGAATGGTGGCAAAGAACCATGCGATTAAATTTGCATGGGAAGATATGGAAGTGTCTCCAAAAGCGGACAGCACAAGCTCTCGTAAACACGTATACGACTCCAGATATCGGATAAGAGGACCGTTGACCAAGTCGGTGTGTATGGACAGCAGGAAGATGCCTGCTTCACGAAGGAGATCCCAGACGGACGTGTCGCCATTGATGCCTTGGACAAAACGCTCAGACAAGCGGAGCGATGTGAGTTGCCGGAGATGGGGTATCACACTGGTATCTATAATCCAATGCGTGAAACCCATATGCTGCAGTTGCAAGACCTGCGGTAAAGTCTCTAGCAGAGTTTGTAGCCGTGGGAGTGACGTGTCTTTCCGTACCGAGCCGATATTGTTCAACGTTAAACTGGTGAGGCCCGGACTTTCCATCAGGAGAGGAGAGAGGATGTCAAGAGCCGTGTCTGGTGAATCTGAAATCGTGATGGACAGGGAACGAAGGCTGCGAAGAGAGAGAGTTGGAGCCTTCGGTTCGGCTAAGGCGGCGCCGTTCAATTGGAAGTCTTCCAAACGTGACATGTGTGAGAGACAAGTGGATACAGTGTCGACTGCTATGGGACGCTCTTTGAACGGTATCTTCCAGCTGTATATGTTTAAGGAATGAGCGAGGTTTATTGTATGAGGTACTCACTGAACGGAACGAACGTTCTGCAGAGACATTAACGCGGTCTTGAGGTACATGTCAACTTGATCTGCGGTATCTCGAACCATGCTTGCGTACTCGGTGGGAGAGAGCTTCGATGGATCCAACCGAAACGGTGGGCTCGAAGACAAGGAAAGGTTGGAGAACGGTGTGACAGACAAGGAGGTGATCTTGAGATATTTGACATAAGGAGCGCGGGCAGTTCGGTGTGTGGCCAATGCCTGCAGAATATCCACACAGAAAGGCAAACGATCTTGGGATACATGGATGGTAAGTTTCTCAAAGACTTGGGAAACCAAGACCGCGTTAGTTTGTGAACAAGTTGCCCATAAGTTTCTCCTGTCGAAATCTGGAAGCTAAATGATGCTAGGGGTCAGACTAGGAATCGCAATGAGTATTTTTCCTACCTCGACGGCAATTTTTTGCAATAGCTCAAAAGGCAAGCATGTTAAAGGAGACATGCCGCGTGGATGGTGGTCGTGATTGAGTATGAGAATCTGATTCTGAAGGGCACGTCGGCAAACGGACCGCTCCGACCGAGGATCCCAAACGGTTTGCGGGGGTGGCGCATGATGTGGCGTCGAACTAACAGCGTCCGCAAGCTACTCGATGCGATTAGCCCTTGGATAGGTGCAAACCAATTGTTAGAAAAAGCACAATAATTGACGGTTGGGAAGCTGATAGGAGATGTAAAGAGGATCGTTCGACTTCGAGCGGCTGTAGTTCAGAGTCCCACCACATTTGACCTCGGCTTTCAGTATCGCAATACGATCAGTGCTAGTCACCGTCTGCATCGCACTCCGACGCGCAATATCTGACAACGTTTGTGCCGTTACCTGGCAGCCTGAATTGGTCTAGGGCGTAACGAGTCGGTGGCGGACGTCGGGCCGATTAACCCGCGCATGGCATACGCAGCCACAACACGTGATCATCTTCATGTTTTCCTCCCTCCGCCAAATCCGCCCGCCCACCCGAGCATGGGCCGCTCAATGCCCGCCGCAAGCCCGCTCGTTGTACAACAGGGCTGCTGATAGACCAATCCCAGAGCCAACAGAAGCCATATCCACCCCGCAGCAATTCTTGACCCGTATCGGACGGGGGATGGACAGCAAGATTCCAGCCGACCAGCAGTCTTGGGAGGACTTTTGGAAGAACGGGTTTGGCCCCAATTTCAAAAAGGCTGGTGTCAGTATAAAGGATAGAAGGTCTGTGTATCTTCTCGTTCTTGAAACTAATATCTGTCTCACCAGGCCTAAAATCAGATACGCTCTGTGGTGCATGAACAACTATCGGCAAGGTATTCCTATAGAGAAGTTCTCATATGACCCAAAACCTAAGAAGACGATACGAGGGTAAGTCACCAGTATCCCCATAGTATTTCTCTCTCTGACGCATGCCTACAGGTGGGGACCAAAGATAGTTAACGGAAAACTCAATCGTTCCAAGCGTCATAAGCAGAGATAATATCCCTTTAATTCTACTCTTCCTCTTATAGTGATATTACATCCATTCGCTGCTAAAGGTTCTCGACAATACATGGTTAATATAATCTACAAGGTACGTGTGTTCCTCTGTGTTCTAGTATCATAAAATGGGGGCATAAATGGTTGTTGGTACACGATGAAAGTCTGGGTGGAAGGAATGGGCATGGGGGGGTTAAAAAGCAGCACAACACGAGAAACGATCACTCTTCTATAGGCTTACAAGCCTTCCCGACGCACACTATCTTGCGATTATCCAAATGCCTCTTCAAAGCATCCCTCCTCGAAAACGTCTGCAGGCATCCCCCAGTCCGCTTCTTCCCCAAAAAGTCATACACCCGCGCATCAGCAGGGAGATCGTACAGGTGCGCGTCCTCCAGTGGCACACCCTTGCACCACCACCCTTCGCTCTGATTACGTCCGTCGGGACGAAAGTGCGTCAACATGTGCCTGTTGTAGTCGGGGGAACGCGAGGTGGGCAGCATCCTCTTGCAGACGGGACACACGAATGCCTCGCCCCCGTTGGCGGTCGTGATGATCTTCGGACGCTGTAAGGCCAGAGGTACGCTCGCCTGCTCATTGCGCGGTCCAGGAGCAACCCGGAGACGCTTCCCAGTGCTGGTGACCGGACGGCTGGAGGAGGACGAGGGTGTGGGAGACGCCCTGCGCTTGCCTCGAATGCTGTGACGGGCTCGGGCAGGGACGCGGTAAGGGGGAGATGCGCGAACGGATTTGCGCGTCTTGGATGCAGAAGGAGGCGGAGGCGAAGGCCTGTATTCGTCGTCTGTCGCGTTGCTCGCGAACTCGTCCTCGTCTTCAGAGTTGTAAAGGGGCTGGCGACGTTTTCTTCCCCTTTGAGGACGAGAAGGAGGCTGGGTCGAGACCTCATGGTTTAAGACGGGCTGGGGTGGGAGAGGTGTATGATAAGGTTCTGGGGATGGAGTAGGACAGAGGGTAATGATGGGGATGAACGTCGCTTGAGATTCGTCGACGATCGTACTGATGAATGAAAGAAACCATCAGTCCCATCGCGTCCCAGAACAAAGATATGTGAAAGACAACTCACGATTCTTTTGGCTCTTCATAGTTGGACCATTTCAAGCCATCAGCACTATTCGAAGGGGTGAAAGACAATTTGGGAGATTCAGGCTC
>RZIO01000004.1:1126978-1151468 GCA_004338095.1 Gloeostereum incarnatum
TTATCATGGCGGAGGTCTTTGGGAGGAGGATCGAGGCGGTAGGACGAGAAGATCCCCGGGGTCAAGTCGGAGACCTTGTAGTTAGGCGCGACGAAAGTGGGCCCATCCTCGTCATACTTGTCAAAGAGTAAGTTATCGTCGTATGGGAAGGTGAAGGTTTGAGTGGTAGGAGGAACATAGTGGGCCATTGCTATGTTGGCGGAATGGGGTGAGGGAGTTCGGAGAGAAGGGATGCATGATAAACCGTCTGTTTAAATACTTCTTGGACCTAGTTCTTTCATCCTCTTTGTCGCGAATTGTTCTTTATTATCAGCCTCGTGGCTGCGCGTCAGACCCTTTGGTCGGCCCAAAAAGGTCATAGCGTGATTCACACCTCACAAAGCACAGGACAAAAACGATCGCGTTGCGATCCATCTCCAAGCATACGAGAACAAAAGACGCGTCCCACGTCTCCAGGGACTGGCATTTTATCCTTTTATCAATTTCACAAAACCTCATTTTGAGGAGACGCGCCCACAAACCGCGTCTAAAGCCTTTCAGGAGCCAAATCGCCAAACTGGGATGTGGCTGGTCATAAGGGTGAGATGTAGATCTCGTACATTTAAAGGGAACAATGCGCAGGTTGAACTTGGACCGTGACCGCGGGAAGCTGGGAGGGTGTTGTGCCTTCAGAAAGAAACACGTCGTCGACATGAGGCAGCAAAACGAGGCACTTTGAAAAGATATCGGTTTTAGCTGATCAGAAGCACTGTACTCTTTGAGCGAGCAATAAGATAGAGCATACGAGTATCGATAGTTCCTGCCTTCGGACCCGCGAAACGTTTCTCCAAGCACAACTGTATTATGATATTCGGAGATGTTTGCAAGAGAAAGACCCCGAGGGATGAGGATCTTGGATTACGGACATCGGAGGACAATGGACGTTCTGGCGCCGGCTAGATCTGAGCGCTTAGCTTGCCTCATCATGCAAGAGAACATACTCCCGCGTAGATGTACCGAACTTGATCACTGGGATCGACCGGGGAAAACGATCGTAAGCAGAAAAGACAAGACCCCGCAGTAGGACAAAGACCTCACCGTCGCTAGGTTTCAATTCATAGTACCTCGACACAGGTATGGTTTCGTCATTGACATGGGTTCCATTTGTCGATTCGAGGTCTATGATGAACGGTCTGCGGTGTAGGAATGTAAACCAAGCATTGAACGGGGAACGTGGAGAGAAACGGACTTTATGGCACTCTTCACCTCCCCAAACTCGTTTTTCTCTTTGATGAACCGGTCTGAAACGTCAGGACGTCAATAATGAGGCGGGGGGGAACGGAACGGAGGAGCGTACATTGGATAACAGCATGCTGCTTAGAACAAGAAGGATGATCGACAGCAATATCAGCAACTAGTCGGTCCCGTCCAAACAGGTAGGCGCTCTGTCGATTTATGTGAAGCAATTCTAAGCGATACAGCAGGGATACTTTCAATCGTTTGCTCATCACCATGCAACCATGGGGGACTCACCGACTTGTTCGCTACCCTTAAACACGTAGAGTCTCCAGCCAACCACGGGTTTCCTTGCCTCTGGTGGCTCGTTGTACTTCAGCACCGTAGTGTTCTTCCCATCCACACTTTTCACTGTGTTCGTCTCCGCCGCAAGCAATCCCGACGCCCCAAAGTTTGGTTTAATCTTTTTGACCTCCGGAGAAGCTGATTTTGAACGTGAATTCGAGCGAGATCTTCTCGGACGAGGGGATGCTGAGCGTCTTGAAGTCGACGGTCCAGCTCTGTCATAGCGTTCGCGGTCTTTTATCCTCTCTCTTTCCCGATCATCTTCAGTGTAGCCGTATCGAGCGCCTTCGCGTCTGCTTTCTCTTTCCCTGTCATCCCTCCTGCTTCCACTCTCATAGTCTTTCTCTCGCCGTCCACCCACGTCCCGTCGAGAGCGTCGTTCGTCATACTCGTGTCGGCTGCGATATCCATTATCGTGCGTGCGCTGTGGTGGACTATAGTCCTTAGGCATATTTTTTGATGGTATAAAAAGAGGAATAAGCCGTTTAGTGGTGTTGCGTTGACTGAGACTTGTAAGTCACTGACCAGGTCCCGGTGGCGATGCAGGACATCACACGATGGTCGCGTGATCTGGACGCGTCGAGGACATAATGAGAGACGCGTTCTCAATCATTAATTTCTCGATCTTATATTCTCACCATTATCAGGCAGCCAGATAAGCTTTCGATTATTTGAGTGGAAGGATCATAATGCTTGTGAGGCTCATACCCCAGTCATCCATCGATAGATCATTTACTTATTCAAAGGACGGAACTTAGAAATGCACTGGACCTGCGCCGTGTAGCGAAAAGGTGAGGCGGTCATGGACGTGTATGCTGGGTCTTATTTTAGGTGTGGATTTTACATTTTCCACTTGCTGTAATCGGACACATAAATCTCTGTGGTCTGCACATAGTATGATGCCCTCGTTGCCAGCGAACGTTGATTGACCAGGGAGGTTGCCAAGTGCCTGTGTACAAGATCCTGTGCGACAAATGGCGAGTTGCCGTTGTTGGGCTTCTTCAGTGCCTTAGACATTTAAGATATTATTATTTTCCCATGGATACCAGTACTACGAGAAAGGTGACATGTCAGGCCGCAGCGCCGTCGCACTCTATGTTACGAAGAGCTCCTGCTTTGAAGCTTGAGCGATCTTCTAACGCATGATAGTTCCGTTATTGCATCCATCAGAAACTCCAGATATCGAAAGCAGTCGGATGTCGGAATCATGCTAGAAGTGTCCAGCCCCTAATCCAGGAGTCTGAACTCCCCATCACCAACTTCTATGTCCTCCTGCGGCGCTGCTTCTTCTCTCACAGCGGGAAGGATCTCCAGTGGAAAAGTCTCGCCGGTGTTGTCAAAATGGTATGCAGCGTCCTGATCAAATGGTTCCTGAACAGGATCATCGTAATAAGGCAACGTATCCTGGATGAGGCCGTGGTGTATTGGCGGAGGATCTACTTTCTCGGTGATTTCCTGAATATCGGCCTCGCCTAGAGGCCTTTTTCCTCCTGCTCCTCCTGCTCCTCTTCTTCCTCCTAAAGAAAAGAGCGAGGTTAACAGCAAGATAAGACATGCTCCGAACAACAGCGAAACCAAGCGGTCCCAAAGTACCAGAATGGTTGGTCGTCTTGGAGGGTCCACTGGCATCAGGATCGATGAGAGAGAGGTATGTATGCGGAATTTCCAGAATAAAATAGGGAGGCAGTGATCTGGTTGATCTTCTGCAGCGACTTTTCGGACCACAGTTTCTGGGTCGAGCGATCGAATGAATGGATATGGGCCGTTTTGGGCAGGCGCTGAAGACGTGGTGTGTGGTTGGGATGAGCGACTGAGAAGGATACAGTTAAGTGCAGTCGTACTTTTATGCAGGCAGCCTCAGCCCGTCTTGGCTGGAGTAAAAGGTCTCATAACGTGTGACGTCGGGCTGTGGCGCCACACTGCCGAATTAGGACATGGCGTGAAATTTCGATCACCGCGGCCGCGGCGTTTATGTGCGTAAGGGTGCGTACTATTTAACTTTTCGTCCGACATGTATTGTTTCCTGGCATAGGCGAGTAGCACAAGCAGATCCCTTGCAGATTCCGTCGAGCAATGGATAAGGGAAACGGAGATAAGTAGTCCCTTGAGGCGGATGTAACGGTCGACGAACTACGCAGAGAATATCCGCGTGACCACCAGTTATCCAACATGGGGCGGAAGAACATTGAAAATTTCCGAAGGATTGCGCATGCAAGACACCGTGAAACGACATAATATGGACGGAGGCGAAGGCACTGATCGCAGTTCTCACCGGTCATTTAACGATCAAACGATAATGGCAAAGAACTCTAGCTGCATGTGTTCGAGAGCGGCGCCACCATGATTATCATGAGAGGGTGTGCAGTTTGGATGCCAGGTCACAGGGCCTTCTAGGACGTTGGCAAGATTTGTGAGTCTCCCCGTCGGCCTCCTGAAACCTGACAAATTGCTTGCCGTCGCGCTCCCTTGCCTGGTCATGCACAGGAGGACGAATCTTGAGAGGAAAGTGTTCGTTGTTGTCGAAATGGTCTTGATCGTGCTGGTGAACAGATCCTACACCAGAGCATCGTAAAAAACATGTTCAGGGGTCCTTGATGTAGTGGCGTGGTCGCGGGAGTAACTGTCTCCTCGATGATGTCCTGAATACAGTATTGACCTCGCCTAGGCGCGTTCCCATCTTCCTAAAGGAAAAAGAGAACAAAAGACACTCCGAGTGAGACCCAGACCAAGCGATCCCAAAGCGCCAGAATGAATGGTCCGTCTTAGAGTCTGCTACCATCATGATCGATGAGAAAGGTGCAGTAAGGGACGTATACAAACTTCGAGAAGAGAGGATTCAGATGATCTTCTGTAGCGAATTAGAAACGCTGATTGGCAGCACCTGGGTCGAGGGAGTGAATGCATATGTACAGATGGCCGTTCGGGGTTGAGCGCGCTGTGTAGTGATTGTATCCATGTTGGGAGAATGGCAGAGAAGGATGTGAATTCGTTTGCAGTCGTACGGTCAATAAAAGCTGCAATCTGGCTTGAACTTAAGAAGGCTGCTAAACCGCGTGAAGTCAGGTTCTGGCGCCACAAACTGCAAGATCAAGACATGCCAGCATTATTTCTATCATGGCCAAACATCTAGGTTACTTTCTTGAAATGGCTTCTTGATCATACGGTGGGGCCGTTGTATTCTGTCGGGCAAAAGAAGGAATAGGCGAGGTGGGCCCTTGTAACGCGTGGACGACGACGAGCGCTCCAATGGCACTACTTACCTACATGCGCGAGCGCAAGATCATATCCACTCCTGGGCGGAAAAGGCAGAGAGATTGCCCAAGGGACGTACGACATAGTTTGGACGGAAGCGAAGGGGATCGTCGGATAGTCGAAGATAGTCGAGAATCATTTCTCATTAAGTGAATTCGCAGAGTCTGTACGAAATGATCGAATGGTTATAATATGGAATAGAACTCTCGGCGTTTCGATACGCCACCACGGCGGTCATGTGCGGCGGGTTATCGTGGTCACATAGAATACAGGTCCTTCAAGTTCTGGTCAATGCGCAAATTTGGTTGTTTGGAGGCAGATTTAGGGTTCCGCTCGAGATGGAACTGATAAGATATGAGAACAGATGGAAACCTGACCACGGAAAACGGAGGATCAGATCTCAGAGGCCGTCAACAGCTAGAATTAAAGAAGATTGGTTGCTAGCACGCGGAGATTCTCGTACTATCACGCCCAGATATTGCTCAAAAGTCTGAAAAGGAAGATAGTGTCGATCTTTTCGAGGGTGAGACGGTTGAATTTGAACCCCAATTCAAGGTTGAAGTTCCCAAGATATGCAATTACCAGCTAGATGAAGATCATCACGGTGGAGATCTGAGGAACGCGAACAAATCCAAACAAGAACGATAGCACAGCACGAGCATAAGATGAATGAAGAGAGAACCATGCAGTAGGAGACGACAATCACGATTTGAATGGGAGGTAAGGAGGCCATACTCGGAGTAGTTCATGACGAAATAACGTTGTTAGGGGAATTTCTCTTGAAACAAGGCGTCATGAGAATGCCTAATCGGTGCACATATATACCCTGGAATTGAACTGCTCTAATGCTTCACTCACTTTTCCCTCGATATGTTTGCCCCAGGAACGTCTTCAGAAAAATTCAAATATTCAGTTCACTACCGAGACTATCCTGACAATAAAAGCAATCCTGTCTCTGATACTGGCTTGAATAGACTGTACCATCCCGCCCCCGACGCTTCGGCGGGTCCGAGCGCTTCTATAGATTCGCGCCAATCCGAGTCTACACGTCCAAATCTTGCTTCATTGGTCTCTCATAGTAATAATCTACATGGTAATTTGAACTACGCCTCGCATGACTTTCTTTCGCCAACTGTACAATCCCATAAGACCCTGCACTCCCCCCTGGACGAAATTTCATCGGTTGCTTCTCTTCCTTTCAGCCATGACTCTAGCACCGAGTTTCCCCGCCATTCCAACTTCAAAATTGGTCCTATACCATCCACTTCGATAGTCACCGTATCCGCCATGGACAGACCCGGCAACTCTGAACCTAGCTCTGTTCCTTCAGAGACGCGTTTAGATTCCCATAACCCCCGAAAAGCACGACGTCAAAAGCCCCGCATTGCTCTCGCTCCTGATCAGCCCCCGACGACCCAGGGAAAGCCCCGTGCTAGGGTTTACGTGGCCTGTCTTCAATGGTATACTCTTTTTCTTTCGGTTGATACCTACTTCTTACTCTCACCAGTCGAACCAGAAAAATACGCTGCGACGGCGCTAAGCCTGTGTGTCACAATTGTGGCCGCCGACCAACTGGTAGCCACCAATGTAACTATGATCCAGTGCCTAAACGTCGAGGCCCAGACAAAACTCCCGGACTGCGCCAAAGACTGGCTCGTGAGGTCAGAGACGGAGAAGGCGGGAGAAGAAGGCGACGGAGACGTGATTCCCCTCCTGCGGGGGCTCCTGGGCGGGAGGTTGGCAAATCGTCTACGTCTTCCACCGGCCCAAAATCTGGGCGTTCAGTACTTGAGACCTCTTTGTCCCCTCCGTCTACACAATCAGCAGACTACATCCCTTCTCCAGCCGAACTTTATCCATCCTCGCATCTCCCTCCTCCTTCCAATCTGACCTCGCAGACGTACATTTCGAGCCCCAGCACTCTGTCCCCGACAACAGGCCATCCAATTTCTCCAGGGTTCGATCATCGGAATGTTCTCGTAAGTTCTCACTCGACTGTGCTTTTCACATGCTCATGCATGTCCTAAGCCCAGCTCCTCCCGGTATGACCAATCTCACTTGCGAGAATCTCCTACGTCCTCGTTCCGCTCATACGGCACGGAGATCGGACATCCTAACATCTCTGTGGTCGATGAGAATGGGGATGAACAGGAGGAATCATTAGAGATCACATATCCACCTTCCTTAAACTTCACACGCAAGATATGGTGGGACTCTTTACTCTCCCTGTATTGTTCGCCGTCGTCCAACCGCCTCCAAGCCTTGACAAGTACACAACGACATCAGGCCGCCCAGGACATCACCTCGGATCTCAGATTTATTTTCAAAGTGTCCAATTATTGGTTTGCTTTTTTTCACATACCTACATTCTTCTGTGACTACTTTGACCCCCTGAGACGCGAGGAGATACAGCCGAGTTTGATTCTTGCACTGCTCGCAGTGTCCACGTTTTGGCAGAGTTCTGAACTCGGGCACGGTCAACTTGGAAGGGAGAGAGCGATGCGCTTTCGGGATGAAGCCCAGGGTGCATTGGAGGCCAGTTTCAATGGGGGATGGCTCGATGAAACATTGGCACAGGCAGCATGGGTAGGCTATCTCTTCGTATCTTGTTGATCCGCTCTTAAGACACGAACATCCTAGCTTCTTGCGCTGTTCGAAATCTGTGCGCATCCCGATCATTCGAGAACCCGCTCGGTGTCAGCTATGTTTATGCTAGACTCCATCGTACGAAGTCTGTCGTTGACTTCTGTTGACGCGGGTGATCCAGAGGCTACAACCTTCAAACCGGACGCTGTCCCGGCCGTGCCCACAAGTCCAACCGCTTCTCACTTAGATCGGACGACTACCGGATACCCACTTTACGCCTCTATTCTACCATCACAGGGGAGAGGCACTGGGCGGGCATGCTCGTGTGCCAGGCTTACTCTCGGACAGAACTGGGAAAATGTGAGAGAGCATGCCCCAATGTGGCACGCTACTTCAGCATGGAACACAAATTGGTCACAAGCCGAGATTAAGAAAGAGTCATGTCGGAGACTATGTTGGAGCGCGATTGCTCTCGCTGCTGGCTACACCTCTTACGCCACGACGAGCCGAACACCAGGCCCAGACCTGTTTATCACTGACCCCGCCAATGTGAGTACTTTGTCCTTCTAACTTCTTTATCTCATGGTTTAAGGCTGTAGTATACGCTATTGTTTTCGGGAGAGTCTATTACACGAATACCAGCTCTCCTTGGCCAATCCGACTCAAAGGATACAATTTGGGCGCTCTATGATCGGACTTTCCTGCTTTGGCACTCATGCGCCAGGATGCGCGGTAATATACATGCGGCGGATGCTGAGATGGCGCAGTTTGCGGCCAAAGCGTGGCTTGAGGCGGATGTGTTAGAGTCCGCACTGAATCGACACACTTGTGATCTTGAGAAGAACTTTATCTTCCAAGGAAGAGAGTATATTTTCAAGTGAGTGATGTCCTCACTTCTGGGATCTTGCTTGCTTATCGAGGTGCAGTACGAGGATGTCCATATCATACGAGTTTCAACGATACATTCCGCTGGTCCCTTCGTAAGTGACCTCACTCTCGAGTCTACCTCCATCTGATTGCAATGTTTCCTTTTACTTAGGGATATCACTGCGTTTTATCGTGGCAAAGCCGAGGAATGGTGTAAGAATCATGTTCTGTTGCACTGGGCGAATAACTGATATGTTCGCTAGTGACGCACCAAAAGATCGTTGCTCAGCGGTTTATGCATGGCCTGCATACAATCACTGGAAACGCGAACAATCGTCTCGCTCACAGACCTTTTTTCGTGTTCTGGTTCATGGGTCAAGTTTCTCAGTAAGTCAGCCAATTATTTTGATGCGCCTGTCAGGCTGATGCGTAGGTTAGCGCGTTGGCCCTCTTTTCTCGCGACTCCACGATGACGCTTGCTCTTGACGTTTGCAAGTGCTTCCTACCTGCTATCGACTAGTACGTTGCCTCTCAGCTAGTCATGAGAATCTCTCTCCAGCTTATCATTCGTAGTCTTTCATCCCTTTGGCCATGTCCGGGTGCGTAACATTTTGTATTGATTCCATTCCCTAGACCGATGGGCTTCGTAGAACAACGCTATCGGTACAATATCTTGCGACAGCGTCTCGAAAATGCCTGTTATCTTGCGGGAATTTCTGCGCCTGCACCTCCTAATCTTGTGGCTCCAGCTCTGTAGTTTTGCCGTGAGGACTGATACAGTCGAAGTGGTAACACGCCCGAACTTTCACCTCACGTTTTGTAGTAGTCTTTGTTTTTTCGGCTACTTTATTGCTATATTTTTGTGTCTGTACCGTACATACTTTCCAGAGGACTGTACACCTAACCATGTATCTACCTACACTCGCGTCTTTCAACACTCCCTGTTCTGTATTCATCCATAATTCCCAAAATAGGAATGATCAGCTTAGTCGATTGTGCCGCGGTCCAGTCAGAATCTTATCCTTAACCCTTGACCAGCATCATGTCAGACGACCGATCTTCGGCTTCTGAGCAGGCCACCTCGCCTGTCTCTGCCTTCCAAGACTCGTATCCAAGCGAACTATCAATTCCCTCGGCAAGTTCGAGCGGAAGTCTCAAACGAAGAGCTTCGCCGTCTTTTCAGGACCAGGACGACAATAGTCGAAAGAGAATGAAGGAGGATAGCAGTCAAGAAGACGTAGCATCCGCGGAATCCAGTAGTGCAAATGAGGATTCGATTTCAGAAAATCTCGCCGACACTCTAGCTCAAGAGCTCCAATGTGGATGTTGCTCTGAGCTCGTGTACAGACCTGTTCTTGTTTCCCCTTGTCAACATTTCTTCTGTGGAAGGTGAGCAATTGCCACCAATGCTCTCAGTTTTCCAAGTATGTGTTCATTTTCATCCTCTCAGCTGTTGCATTCTTTGGATAAAGGTGAGCACCTGTTCCATGACGACATTCGCTTTCGTGCTACCCTGCTGCTCCCGTTTTCTATTGCATGAGAATCGCAGGCTCTCTGCGAGACTTTGACTATTCGTTGCTTTCAACGTTTTGCGATTCTAATACAAAGATTCTTTCTTTCAGAATGGCGGAACGAATTGTCCTGCTTGCCGTGGCGTGTCTAATATTGTTACACCTTTCCGTGCCCTACAAGGCGTGATCGATGCTCTTCTTCGCGCTGCTCCTCACAAGGCGCGTACAGAACGTGAAAGACAACAGGCAGATGAAATATACAGAGCTGGATCATCTTTAAGGGTAAGTTCCCGTTTTGTCGATTTCGTTCAATTCGGTGTCTAAGTGACCTGTTGTCGCCCTCAGCTGCCAGTTCCAAGAGCGGCGTCTCCTGAACCAGACATTAATCAAGCAACTGACTACGCACGTCCCTGCCCGCACTGCCCCCCCGGAAACGACTTTGGTTGGAGATGCCCACAACCTATTGCAGACCCTCACACTGACCCGGAACATGCGTGGTCGCTTGAAGATGGTCTCCCCCCTGGCCATGGATACTGTGGAAATTGGCGAGTAGCTTGACCGCTTGTGTTGGGGTATGGGTTAATCTGACAGTGTATGCTTGACAGCGGGAATCTCCTAGCCTTGCAGGCGCCTACAACATCCAAGTGTGACCTGTGCCAGGTGTCGTTCTGTGGTATAGGTGTTCATAACCGTTGTGTTGCTGCACACCTTGTTTCGCAGCAGCCCCATGATTTGACCCAGCTAGTTGACTTGGTGCAGTCGACGGAGGTCTACGAATGTTTCGAGAGCAATACTGTGGAGGTGGACATCATGTTGGACTATCTGACGGCTCAACAAATAACTCCTGTGCACATCTATCGCGAGGTGCGTTGTCTTCTTGTGCTCTTGCGTGTACAGGATTAACTCTATCGTTACCAGATTATCGCCTATGTTCAAGCCCAGCCAGATGGGTTCAAGCCTTTGATAGAGTCTGAGCTTTTCGTCGACACCCACGGAGGAAATATACCTCCGCGACCCGTGCCTGACGCGCCACGTTCTCGGATTTGTCGGGTCTGTGCTGCAGAAGTGCTTCTATGGGGTCTGAAAGGTTGGTGGGTGCGTGAGCGCCAGAAGGGATTTCTTGAGGAGCATGTCATGAATCGGAAGGACTGCCCTCAAGGTAGTCGTTGCCCTGAGCAGAAAGATCTTGGTATGTTGCCTTGGAAGTACAAATTTTCTGCCGACACTCACTGATTTCTTCCTCGTATCTAGCTCACGCGAAGGAATGTGCGTGCCCTCCATCTATGAGAACCATTTCGCGTAGGCTGACTTCGGTTTTACCAGTCAATCACATCATTGCCTCACCTGGAGCCAACCCAGTGGCGAGCGCTGAGGCCCCCTCTGACGACATTTCTGCCCAGCAAAGGGCTTCAGAGACCTCGTCTAGGTCGACCACTCCGTCTGCTGGCGAGACCGTTGTTCCATCACCTATCATTGCTCTTGGCGAGGATGTCGAGATGTCGAACCTGTCGTGAAGGGTGTTCCCAGGACGAGGATGGGTCTGGTGTATATTGTATACGAATAGGAGGCATCACGCGCACACAGATACCAACTTATATACTTACTATCATTTTGTACTATATGCAACGCGGAGGACGTATTCATATTAATACCTTGCGGCATTAATGCGCTGCGCCAGAGTTTCTACCAGAGAAAACGGTCGGTGTTGCTAAACGAGAGCTTGCGCAACAGCGCTCTCGGTAGGAGCCTAGTCTTAACAACAAAATTTGTTCATAGTATTACAGATAGCAATGACAGCACAACAGAACTACAAGAACTAATCAAAGGTATCAATAGAAAGCACACATTGTCATGCCTAGGGTTTATGGTTACCCCTGGAAGGATGGACATGTTTTGCTGCCGCTCGCGCCTGCGAATCTGCCTTCGCCCGCATTTTCAGATCATACGCGAGCTTTTCTCTCCTGGCCTTGGTTTCCTCCTTCTTCCGCCGCTTCTCCTCTGCTTTCAGTGTCTTTGGGTCAGGAGGACTGGCCGTGCTACCATTCACATTCGCCTCTGTGTCATTCTGTGGTTCCTTTCCCTTCCGAGAGCCAGAGAGCAAACGGGATAATCGACCTGGCTGCTTCGTCTGAGAATGGTGAGAAGAGACACTCCCAGAGTCGGAGGACATGGAGGAATTTGATCCGGGCGTAGTGAAGACGTCAGCAATCAGTGTGTCGTAGCTAGACGTTATAGACATTACTCCTACGGACGAAGCATCTTCGTTCACTAAGATCGGACTATCTGCGCGGGTCGAGCGGTCATCCTGAAGATGGATGGCTGAAGAGGTGGGTGGAGAGCGACTATGTCGAGAAGTAGACGCTACAGGGGCTATTGATGAGTCACTACCTGGTGAGCGCCGTTGGGGAGATGGAGGCGTTGGCTCTAAACCTAGAGGAGGTATCTGGGGAAGGGGCCGTCCAGGCGGAGGGAGGTAGGGCATTGAGGATGCAGAGTACCGGAGACGGACAGGCTTGTGTGACAAGACGATACTCTGTTGGCTAGAATAGGGAGGAGGATAACCTTCCGGTACCAGCGACGAACATGAGCTTTCAGTGGCCAATTGAAGCTGTTCCTGTTCATGCTCAAGCTTTGGATGGTTCGTCCAGTAAGTACGCAGTGCGTCAAATGGAAATAGCTCTCGAATATTCCATTCTTCATGAAGAGCATCTGCTGCGAGACCACATATTCTCATGTACCTACATTCGAGTCTTGGGTGAAAAGGGCAGCAAGGGCATCCAAATAATAGACGAACCAGTCTGGTGGTAAATCGTAGCCGTCCTCATCAAGGGCCATTAGCTTTGACGACGAATCACAGGTAGGAAGGAAGCGTCTTTCCGAGAGCGCAGGCATCAAGGCAGTACCCTCATCGTATCTAACCCGCGATGCGTAAATTCCTAAGCATGGAAAAAAGTAAGATTGGAGGCTTACTCGTCCCACGAGACAGCATACAATG
This sequence comes from Gloeostereum incarnatum, assembly GCA_004338095.1. Lineage (NCBI taxonomy): Eukaryota > Fungi > Basidiomycota > Agaricomycetes > Agaricales > Cyphellaceae > Gloeostereum > Gloeostereum incarnatum. The sequence continues at coordinate 1,139,750 of RZIO01000004.1, forward strand.
TCTGCACCTTCTGGCTATAAGCGTTGTAGATCTGTCTCCAGAGGAAGTTTCCGCCATCGCGTTTGATGTCATTGTATCTCCAGCGTCCCGAGGACATGTTGTATCCCTACATGATGGCACATCAGATGCTGCAATCATCAACAGCCAAAGAACATACAGAAGCACCAGGAAGAACCACGGGGATATAGTCGACGTGCCTCGACTTCCCTACTTCGTTTCTTTTCGTCAACAGTTCGATATCCTTCATCACGATGTCTTCGAAGTACTGATCTGCTTCGTCCACGGCCCTGTATCTGCCAACCGTCCAAGGAGAGATCGCATCCACGTCATTTAACCATACGTCGACGAAGGCCTGATTGGAATCCGCATCGCAGTCGGATGTACGCCAGTGAGATGGTGTGCCCGCAACGATGTAGGCTCCTCCAGAAGTTGCATTGCGAATAAATGTGGTCAATGATCTCACAAGCTCTGGTGAATGGCCGCGGTCAGCGAAACCGAGACCTTGAAAAAAGGTCACAACACAGGTTAGTACATTATACAAAAAGCAGACAGGAAGACGAACCAAATAGACCAACGACGGGCCTTCCCCCCTCTCGAAGGTAACTTGGACTTTCAAGGATGCCCTCTTCTTCAATGAGATGTGTCCAATCACGTTCCACTATGCCTTGTACGCGTTCTGGTGGGACTCCAGATACGTCGTACATGATGGCGAACACCCTCTCTTCTGCCTCAGCTGCCTCTCGCACATGTCGTCCAACCTCGTCTCGAAGATAAAGACCACCCAAGTTGCCAGCTCGCTGATCGACCTGTCCCACGAAACGATGTAGAAAAGCCCCGTCGATGCCGTGTTGCGCCATGTAATGAAAATGCCTATCACAGACGATAAGTACACGTAACGTCCATGGGAAACGTTTACACGCACCTTTGCACTGTCTGCGGGTGACGAGAAGAAAATAGATGAGCACTGTGGCCTGACCTATGCTTCATCCCGGGTACAGGAAAGAGTTCGGAAGGTGGGTATTCGGAGACATCTGGCCAGAGATCGGTGGCTAGTCTGTGTCGGCCAGCTTTTCGATGGTTGAACCAGTGCTGCCATTCCTGTAGTCCTATCTCGAAGATATAGTTAGAGTTCACGAGAAAAGCATGAGCTCCTTACCGGTAAATGTTCCATCGCCGGCGCAAGTGAACCTTTGAGAGGCTTCAGTGAAAATCATCTTCGGTTCATTTTGGTTCCCTTACCAGCCTATAAATCGGATTAGCGTCTCAATATATATATACAGAAGAGATTTCATTGATACTCACCTTGGTACCCAACCAGAACTTTAGCATGGATGGTAGTGGGGTCTGCCCTAGAGAGATAGCATCCATATGCTCAGTTCCGATCGGCACACACGCTACGCGCCTGCAATAGCGCCATTATCCATACCTTCGGATCCCTCGTCGTCTCTTTCCACCACCCGTGTCCTTCACGGCCATCGTATTAATTATTGGCTTCGCTGGCGGGCGGGCTGAAGGAGGAACGATGGTATCGTAACGCCGTTGGAACGAAGTCAGCTCGATTCGTTATAGTCTATTCAAATGCTCGATCTGCCGATTTCAATCTTGATAGTTCATTGATAGTTCAGCGTCAATTCTGTATTCTCCGTGAAATGTGTCTACATGTTCCCTGTATCGAGATGTCTAGATGTCATTTTGCCAACGTGTAGTTCAGACATATCACATCAGACCTAGACGCGAAAGATCTACTGTACAGACCTGGCTTGCGTCGACACTGACGAAGGTCTATCTGGGATTTTTGTAATATAGTTACAGTAAACTACTACAAACGGTGGCCTCGTATGGAGCTGCTGGAAATAAAACAACAACAGACGGTTCAAACACCATTTCAACCTGTTTTACATCGTCGATACGTTTGACATACTTGCATATAGTAGAAAGATGAGATAAGTAAACGAAGGGCAGGTCGCAGTATTAGCGCTGGCTGTAAAGTCAAGAAATAAAACGAGAGGCAACACAACACGGAACAATTAAAAAGAGAAAAGGAATAAAGAAAGAGTGCGATCACAGAGAAAAAGAGAGGACTACATAGGAATAGATACCCGAAAATGAACTCTTACATGACCAACGGACTGCCATCCCCGTACATCGAGGCGACAACCTCCTTGGGCTTCTTTTCTCTTGAGTGTGCAGACTCCTTGTCCTGCTCTGCCCGTTTCCTCGCACGTTCCTTCAGCTCGAAGGCCAGCTTCTCCTTCCGGGCCTTCGACTCCTCTTTCTTCCTGCGCTTTTCTTCCGCCTTCATCGCCTTCGAGTCCATGGGAGCAAGTGACACCGGCTGAGGAGACGTCGATCCATGAGATAAGGTATCAGTACTCCCACTCATTCGATCCAACGAGTCCTTCTTCTTGTTACTTCCCATGAAACGACCTAATGCGTTTCCTCGAGGCGTCGCGGGTATGGGCAGCATAGTTGATGTGTCTTGGTTCAAAGTGCTTATAGAGCCTGAACGGTGAGAATTCGAGTGGGCAGGAGGCATCTTCAGCGGGTTCCGTTCGTCCCGCGCGACGACGAAAGCATCACGTTCTTCCTCTTCAATGTCGCGAGGATTGAGACGTCGGTTCTCGAGGTCTTCATAATGTCGCTCCGGGATGATGGAAAGTGCAGGTCCGCCAGAGTTGTAATCCAGAGGGAAAGGGAAGGCGGTCTGACTGGGAGTAGCAGGCGAGGTATGATGTGATCGACTCGAGCTAGTAAAGGAGCTTGCAGAGGATACCAATGAAGGTGTATCACTACTATCGCTAACCGTTGTATACCTGCTAAAGTCAGAACTAGTGGTATGGATGGGGAACGGTCGTGACCGAGGAAGGTGAAAGGAGGAAATGGGGTTCCTGTCACCCCGACCATCCAACTCGTAGTCCGAGTCCGAGTCAACAGATCTTGGAGATGCAACCGGAGGATATGGTGGTTCCTCGTCCGCATAGGGATGTGGTATGTACGCATCCATTGCGGACTCTTCACTCTCGCCACGATTACGAGGCGCCCGTACTATGGGCATCATCAAGTTGGCAACGGCATGAAGTTCATCCTCTGTGGTCACAGAAACCGTGCTGAGATGACGATCTTGGCGGCGGGCCGGCCTCGTGAACAGTGGCAGGTCGGAAGGCGCTTCATCGTCAAACTCCGAAAACGATGAACCCGGCCGGCTTTCTGTTGGCACGGTCGAAGGTCGTCCAGGAGGTGGCGGTGGTTGTCGAGGAGAGCCTGAGGAGGCAGTTAGATTCAGGTATATGCGAAGTCGTTAAAAAGGCGTGGATAAAAAAACTAACTATAGTTAAAACCAGCTGGACCTGTGTCAATAGCTGTGTTAGTCCTCCATCGTGCATCTGAGGTACCTCGTGGCCGAGCGTATTTATCGGGGCCGCCAGGACCCTGGTTATTGTTCGATGGCCCACCTCCTGGCCCACCATCTGGTCGGCCACCTCCGCCGCCGCCATCCCTCTCGGCACGCGTACGGCTTGGCCGTTTCTGCGTGTACGACTGCAATGAGGTAATGAGTAAGTAATACGACGCCAATACACGACATTCCATACCATAACTGTCTTCAAAGCCCTGTGGCAGCAAAAGTGCGAGTTAATCAGTGATGTAATCCCGCAGACTTCTCTGTCGGCGTACCTAATCTGAAGACTCCGACAACTACAAAGAGTCGCAACTTCGTATACCCCGACAGACGTCGCATTAGAAAGTGCCCGATGCATGGCATGCTTGACGAGCGACTCCAAATGGGGTATCTGGTAATTCGTAGACAAGACGAGCAGCTGGCTTAGAACTGCCGGGGCGTGCTGTAAAGGGGTCAACACGGCAAGGCTGTAAAAGTATTGCAGAAGCGCAAGTGTTATGGGATAGGGTTCTGACAGCTTCAAAGATCGAGGGGTAAACCTAGGATCAGGTCGACGGTCATCTGGCGAAACCGCACCAGGAAGTTCTGGCAATGGTACATGCATCGGCGAGGTCGGAAGTGTCTCCGTCGCTGTCATAGCAGTCTCTAGCAGCTTCCTTCGCTGGTCCTTGAACCATGGCCAGCGCTCCTCCAAAGTCTTGCGCGAGCAACTGATCGACCGCCCGTCGTCACAGACAATTTCAAAGTCGGCCAATATACGCTCTTCCAAAGCTGCCAAGCCCAGCTCCTGCATAGATATGCCCAACTTTAGGGGAGGTGGCTGGTAGATTCCAAACGCCTCCAAATCAACGACAGCAACGTGATCCCAACTGAGCAGACGACGATTATAGTCGTCCACAAGGTTCCCATCACGGTTCCCAAAGATCATAAACTTGTTCGCCTCAGCCCACAGGCAACTCCGGAACCATGAACCGGTTTCGACGGCTTTACCGGGATCAATCCTGGACCAGGTCATCGTGACGAGATCGAGAACCCATATTGAGAAGGACTGGTAGCTGTGAGCAAGGTACGTGCCCGCGATAATTAGGTGGGTACCCAAGACAGCACCGGTGGGAAATCGGAGACCTGGAGGGAAGGTGGTCCCGGACATTGCGGCCGAGCGATCGTGAATAGTAAAATCGGAATCAGGAAGTGGGGAGAACACTTCCAACTCTCGCTTGACATCAGTGAACTACACGAGCACCTGAAATTAGACCCTTATGGGAAAAATAAATGAAGAAGAGTCCTCGTACATTGTAGTTGCTGTACAGGTATATGTTAGCAGGATGTTCCTCGGTGGGAACGGTTGAGTAGGGAAGATGGGTGAGGAATTCTGGGGATGTAGCTTCTTGATTTGCTGGGGCAGGTGGGGTCCTCGCATCCCGGAATCGCGAACCGGGTGCCAGAGCAGTCGAGGATTTCCGCAGTTCTTCCTGAGGAAGACGGACGACGTGATTCGAAGACACTGCAACACTGCGATAGGTTCCACAATGACGGGGGTAGTCACGCCGCTGAACCCAAACCTTCTTGCGGAGATCGTACACGCAAACATCATCAAGCCATGTGTTGTAGAAGTCCTGACCACCGATGACAAACAGCATGTCTGCCGTGATAGAAGAGAGATGAGCATAGCGGGCCCGGGGAACAAGAGATTCGTTTCCGGGTGGGACGGAAGCCTGGACGGGCGGCAACCAGTGTCGCGTGGCAAGGTCGAAAAAGCGGACGTCGTTGAGGACACAAAGCTCATCAGGATTAGGGGAATCAGGTTGGTTGCTCATCCCACCAAAGATGATAAGATGGTTGTTCCCTGAGTAGTGTGATGAGCTTGAGAGGGGAACGATGCGGAGGGATAGGAAACTCACAAGTGTCGGCACTATGAAAGTAACGAGCCCTCGGAACATCATCATCTGGGTGCGACGACAGCTTCTCCCATACGAGGGATTTCAAGTCAAAGACGTAGAGATCTGACACCATTCTACGCTCCGCGACTAACCGCCCTCCCTGGTGATTTGAAAACGCAATGAGAACGTGTCATGCATATACGATAACGACAACTTACAAAAAGATACATTTTGGAACCGACCACAGTGGTCGATGCACCCTAGGAGAAAAATGAACGGGATAGACGGAAGATCTGCAAGGAGAATCACGGACCACAAGTTTAGCAGGAACATCGCCAGAAGTCTTTCGACAAGCTGTGGTGAGGTCGTAGATGGAATGAAGCATCAGTGCTGCAGGTCGTCGGGGACGACGAGGAGAACAGGAAGAAACTAGCGAATGTAAGGTTGTGGACAGGAACAGGAGAGGGCCGCACTACTGGGTAATGGTTATGGTTTTCGATCTCGTCTGGAGATATCACTCTAGAAAAGGCATCCCATCAATCTCAGATCTCGGCTTTCTCCGCTTCACTGCCTCCCCCGTCTGCACACATGCGTCGTCTCGCGTAGGTTGGCAACCACAAAGAACCTCAGTAATTCCTGCGTTCAGATTCACCGTGGTTTATGTTCAATATACTTGAAAGACACCTACCAAGCTCTTTCATTCTTGCAGTCTCCCCTCTTGTCTTCTTTGATTGCGCTTCGGCAAATAGCAAAATTGGAAATTTATACTGTTACGACCGACGTCGGGTGCCTTATGGAGGAAAACTCTCTCACAACCCGGCTCGCAATTTCGGGCGGTATTTCGATACCTTGCGTCTATCTCTGCCACAAAACACTGCACCCGGCTTGTCTTCAACTGTACATTTCCAAGTGCCTTCAAACGTCTCTAAGTGCCTACCTACAAGTTACCTACCCGAAATACTCCATCTGAGTTGCGTCTTCCGAGTTTATGGCGTCCTTCCGCCGCACTAAAAATGTGGGCCACTGGGCATGTGATCCAGTTGGCTCTTCTGATGTGCTTCTCCGTACGATGAGACGCGCTCGAGGAGCTTAATTTTTAATTCTCGAAACCACCTGACGCAGACGCCTTGGCTAGGACGGACATCTCTCCAGAACTGCCGTGCAAGTCGTCTTGGTGATATGTGAATTCAGTCCTGGCACCCCTTCTCGCCGGCCTCGATCATATCCCTGATCGTCGCCTGGCTGTGGATCCATTTCGCCGATCGAAAGCACCTTTTCGTCAAGTCAATAGTCTCTTCGGACTGCCCTCCCCTTTCTCTGACTTGTTGCGCTTTAACAATAATCACAGACGATATTGGTTGCGGGGTGCATGAGTCCTCGTCCTCGCAGGTCCTAGCTGTGGGTACACATGGGTTGTCAACGAGTTGACCTGCCCCTGAAAACGCCCAAATACCAATCGATCGGGGAATTTGGGAACCCCGGGACTTGCAAGTGTAATCTCTTTCAAAGAGCGGAAATGATACGCTTAAGCTGCTTGAGTATCCTATGCGTACAATCCCGAGCTGTTCCCTGCATCTAAGTACATAGGCTTCACGTTGAAGAAGATTGTGGCGTTGGGACCCGCGTGGCATGTCAGACGCCCGACAGCTCAACAGGGGTCGAAAGGATCTCTAAAAAATAGGCCTCCGTAATATACAAATACGAATAGCCTGTGAATAAATTGTGGCATGTCTAGGAAAAGTGGCAAATTTGGGCAATATCATAGCTGACGAAAAATCGAAAATTTCCAGGAACTGAAGATAGAAGGCTTATACCGCGCTTTCTTCCTTGACCGTGCCGACTTCGAGTCTGCCTTCCCTATTTTCTATCATTTCGAGCATGAGACACATTACAAGATACTCAAGGGCGCACTCTTCAGCCATTCCTTCTATTCCACTCAGCTGAGTACTTTTCGCGCTGGACTCGAAATGATACGCAGTCACCCGGCCGGAGAGTCGACTCAAGACCTTTCCTGCGTACTAGACTAGCAAAAAATTTAGATCGCGATACCGCGACGCGTCTCGAGTCACATGCATAAATGTCTGCGATCATGTGACTTATGCTGTCCCGCTTTTCGTCGCTCTGGACCTGCTCTAGTCGATATTCTTCGAACTCAAGCTCCGTGCTTTTGCGTCATTTAAAGTCAGGAATGGATGTAATAATCTCGCCCGAAAGTCTGAAAGTGCTCCCTCACAATCAATACCATTCGATGGACGCACTCTCTCCGACCACCGTCTCACCTTCCCCTCTCGAACAGTTCAGAATCTGGTTCAAGGAGGCCGTCGAGAACGACTCAGTCATAGAACCAGAAGTAATGTCTCTCTCGACCGCAACCCCCACCGGAATCCCTTCAGCACGCATAGTTCTTTTCAAGAAGCTCGATTCTCGTGGCTTCATCTTCTACACCAACTACAATTCTCGAAAATCTCAAGAGCTCGAAGCAAACCCGCACGCTGCTCTTGTCTTTTACTGGGCCGCGATTCATCGGTCTGTTAGGATCCTCGGCAAGGTAGAAAAAATTGGTAGACAGGAGAGTGAGGAGTACTTCAAGAGTCGACCCGTCGGTAGTCGTCTCGGAGCTTGGGCGAGCGATCAGAGCAAGATCGTTGGTGAAGGAGAGGTTCTAACACGTCTGAAGGAGATCGAGGGGAAGTTCAATGCAAAAGAGGGAGACAAGGATGCGGATGTTCCGATTCCTGAGTTTTGGGGTGGCTGGCGCGTTGTTCCAGAGTTCGCTTACCCGCCGACTTTTTTTCCCATAGGATCTGCTGACGTCTTTTTTACTGTGTAGTGAAATCGAGTTCTGGACCGGGAAACCATCGCGTCTGCACGATCGCGTCCGATACCTTCGTCAAGAGCAGGGTTCATCTGACGAGGACCCATCTTGGAAAATAGACAGGCTAGCCCCCTGATCGCAACCGATGAAGAAGATTCATGTACATAGTCGTGTGCAAGAATTCCAATGATATTTTCTTGAAACGCTATCGTACATACAACCCCTAAGGAAAGATTTCAGCCGAGCCTCCATGTCGTCATCGCCCCTAAGTTCGCAGCCATAAAACACGCCTTCGCCCTTTTCTCGAAGGATTCTTTCATTTTCTCCTCATCTCCATTGATCCAGTGCTTCATCGCATCCCCTTGCAGCGCTCTTCCAAAAGAGAACGACAACGGTGGAAGTCTCGAGAATGGAGACGGATGGGCAGAGGAGTTCACCAGCGCATTCAGCTCGGCAAGATACTCAGTGGCGACTTCTGGAGCCAGTCCACCTATTCCGATGATGGTGAGAAGTGTAACACCCGATGAAGAAACTGCAACAAGCATACCGGACAAGAACACCACCCCAGCTACAGCGCTCGGCACCGCGTTGAACACGACGGCCGCTGTGGCTAGTGCAATCTCTCTCGCACCCACCTTTCCATGGTCTGGATGCTGCAGCCCAGGCTGAGGAAACGAGGGTTTGATGAGCGTGCCTGTGGGAAAGGTTCATAACCATTCCACATGGTCACCCTGCTTCACACACACACACACACCTTCTAGCAACACACCACAACCAAGGCAGCGGGAGAATATCTTCCTGATCACCTTCTGATGAACTTCTACGCTCCTCGCCAGGTTTGCATCCGCGACAAACTCGACATCGGGTTCGACGATGGGGACGAGGCCGGCTTGTTGGCTGATCGCCGCGAAGGACGCCAAGGTTTGGGCTTGCAGGTCAAGAGAGAACTCGGAGGGCAGGGTGCTCGCTGTGCACGCGATGGGGACTCGCCATTTAGAGAACCTTGCCCCTGCCTCGCGGGCGATGCGTAATCGCTGCAGGAGATTGTCCAGTCCCTCGACGAGGGATTCTTGAGGGGACCCTGGAAGGGATGCGAGTTCCCCATTGGCTCGTACCCCCGGAATGATCCCTTTCATCGTCAAGATGGAGACGAGCTCGGGATTGTCCAGAAGGGTATCAGAGTAGAGGATCACACCTGATACGTATTCTAGAAAGCCAGGAGCCCCTAAGTTGTGGAATGGATAGATGAAAGGATCCATCCCACTCACCGCTGGGAATAGACTCATATGCGGCCTTTCTCCATAGATTCCTTTGTTTGGCTTTCTCAACATCGGAGGCGCCCTTTTTCCCTAAGAGACCTTCGATTACGGATGGCGTCTCGTCAGTGGCGTAAATACCGCGTCCTCTAGGGTTCACCAAAGCCTGAGCGGTCGATATCAGCTCGTCAGCTACAGACGACAAGTGATAAGGACGGAGAAAAGTGTTGTGATTCTCTGAGAATGACCGCCTGCGAGCCGAATCGACTTCAAGAAACAGGTTGGTCGCTGTGATAGGCGTAAACTGGGATTCGGGATCGTGCATAACTATCTGCAAGTAAAGGGAAACTTAGAAGGAGGCATGAGCGTACAGCAACTCGACCTAGTCCATCTCCCTAGGTCACCTGTTAGAGATCCCGTGGAAGGAGAAGAGTCTTGAAGAGTCTCCAGAAGAATCGGAAAGGCATTCTGACATCTTTATGAAGTCACCTGGGATCACAGGGCTCGGAGAACGAAGAGCGCCAAGTTCCATGCTCAATGGTGTACATGTGCAGGGCACCACACGTTACGATGCCACAAAAAATAGCCAGCTTGAGCGTAAAATCATTTATTCAGCGTCAAAATTATCGTAAGTCGTGGTCGTGATACAGTTCGTAAATACGCATCGGGTCATGTAAAAAATTAAAAACGACGTTGCCCATCATACGTCGTCGTCTGAAGTAGGCCTCCGCCAACATTTCTTGCAGAGGTCCTACTAACCCTTCTAGTAGACCTCTTCAACGACTGCGGCCGCGATATCGACCTCACAGACGTCGAGTGCCCTTGCGCACTAGAATCGTCAGTGGGCATTCGGGCAAGTGCTATCGTGTCAAGGGACGAAAAGGCTTCAGATCGGATTACCTCCTCAGAGCAGCCAAACCCAAAGAGGCCCAAGGCAAGTTTGCTGACTCGCTGCAGCACAGAGGAAATGAGATGCTCGACGGTGCGCTTCTGAGAACGGAATTTCCAATGATCGTGGTCTGGCTCTTTGGCGTAAGAACGATGGCTACCCCAGTACACTTCTGCGCTAGCTTCTGCTGTGTGGCGTAGGGCGATGAAGGCACCGCTAGTTAACGATTTGTTAAAGGGTGCGTCGGAGATCGTAAAAGGAGCATCAGAGAATGCGAGCAGCCTCTCGTACCTCCAGATAGCCTCGTCGACTTTTAAACTGAAGAACCCCTTGGCGTGGAAACGCCCTCGGGTGATCTTGGTCTGGCGGAACGTCACGTAGCGTTCACATTCGTTGTCTAGCGCATGGCGTACATCCATGATGGACTGCCACAATTCTAGTGAACGTTGCGGACTGAATCTGTTTCCGGGGTCAAGAGCTAGGTCTTGAGCTTCCATGAGAAGACTGTATTGAGAAGCCATATCGGGATCTAAGAGAAACTGAGCGTGCAGGGTCAGTAAAGTGAAACGACCGTGAAGGAAGGTGTCTTCAGTCTACTCACCTGATGCCCAGTCTTGCAAGTAAGCCACCGGCGCCCGAGGTTGTCTGGTTTACCAAGATGCTGAACTTGGCCACCTTTTTGTGGCCTTGGAGGTAGGCGCTTGTCCTGCGATCTGTCCCGAGGAACCGTACACCGGAAGTTCCGTACAACAACATCAACTGCCTTGCAGCGGAATCCCCACGGCATGGCATAGGCTATGTCCGTAGGGACAATCCCCCGTACAGGATGGCCGGTGTCGGCTCCGGGGGCTGCATTGCGGCAGCAGTCAAGGAGTGCCTTTCTGGCGTATTCAATCATTGCCTGGCGATCGGGGGATGTGTTCCACTCCACGGATTTTTGAGCTTCTTGGAGAATGAGATACTGAAGGGAGGCTTTGGGAGGTAACAGGACCTGTGTGGTTATTAAATGAATATTACTTGTAAGACTGCAGGCCGCAAACGGACCTGGGCGTGTTCCGGGCAATCTAGCCACCTCCAACCATGCTCTTCAGGTTTATGTAGATGTCCCAGTTTCAGGTAAGGCGGTGTACGAGGAACAAGTTGGGATAAAGTGGAAAGTACGGACGCCCTGTTATCGAGGAACATCGGACGAGTGATTTTGTCGGCTTTGCCAATAATTTCTTGCTGTGATTTATGGTGAGATAGCAACAGCGAGGAACACTGGGTATCGAGATGACATACCTTAACTCGTTGGTCACTGACGCCAGAGTGACGTGGACTAGGAGGAAGAGAATTCTCCCTTAACTTATGCACAGTACCAGGGAAGTGGGAATAGGATGCAGGGGGTCCGACCCTCAGCAAGTTGTCGAAGTCCTATGATGGCGTCTGTATCAGGAGGCAAGACATACAGTGGATGCATAGAAGGGACACAGACCTTCATGT
>RZIO01000004.1:1151502-1184033 GCA_004338095.1 Gloeostereum incarnatum
AGGCGTGCGCTTGGCGTGCTTGCAACATTCAGTCATCGGCCTGGGAAGGCCCTAGAGCAACTTTTAGACACAGAGAGGACATCAGGGGGGACATCATACAGGAGTACGATTTCTATCCAATGTAGGGAAGCTCATGAGGGGACTTGGTTCAGGTTTGAAGACAGAGTCTGGGGCATCGTCCATGGCGAATTATGGGAGATAGCTGAACGAAAGCTGCTCTTATATAGCAGTCCAGATAAGTAGACGGATACGGAGGATGAATAGAATTGTTGAGGAACGAGGTGCACATTGCGGATATAGATCCATGTGTGGCGAGGACAAAGGAGACTCAGTTGGAGAGAACAAGGGAAGAGTCCAAGAAAGATAGTAGAGATCCGCGGGCACAATTGTACTGATTGTAAATCTATTGCCTTACTTAATGTTTCAGAGTATAAAGCAGTCGATTCAGGTCCTAGCAAAGGCAATGAGATTGGACGATTTTGGACCTTCAAAGCATCGCGTACAGCATGGAAGTTGTTGGTCAAGTGATATCGGATCCTTGATGATCGCGCTTCTGCACAGCCACCCCGACTGTTCTCCTCATGTTCTCCGCCAGGCCCAAAGTCGCCAAACTCAACTCGACCTTGAGGTCTTCACCAGTGCCATATCTGACTAGGAGGCACTATGCTAGTGAAAATATTGTTCGAACTCCAGGACAGGAGGTAAAAGATATTCGCCCGTCTTGGCTTTACAAAGGAGTCCGACTGCTCAACTTTCTAGCACTGCCTGGTGCGTCTCCTCCTCAGCACCTTCTTGCACTTCCTTACTACCCTATCAATAGCTATTTTCGGCTATGCCATTTTGTATTGGGACTTTGGGCCAGATGAACATGTCTTCATGCCAGTAAGTGAAATCTGCCGTCTACGCGTGTACCCTGATGTTCCTTCGCAGGTCCGCAGATTCGTAGCTCGCCAGAAGTATGCCCTATTTGGCATCGAGATTCCGCCAGAGATTGCTTACAAAGAGCCGAAGGTATGTCCATGCAGTTGTCCATCGAAACATCAGACAAATCCGCGAACCTCTCGTTTTCTCGTAGCAAGTTAAGAAAAACAGGCCATCAGCAAATCCCGACGTTAACCAGGGCGCGTTCTTCAAAACCAAGGAAGACTCCGAGCAGTCTCCATCAGGTCCTTAGCTATCGTAAACCTCGTATAATCTGGTGCGGGTTACATTGCGATATCCGAAACGTACCTACGATGCTGCCCATACAAGGACATCCACAATGATGATCGTTTTGTCTCCTTAGGCAGGTTAGGCGTGGTAAGGATTTGGAACCGCGCGTTTGGCGTGGCGCACCCACCGACGACGTCTGTATCTTGGTTCCCCCCAATAATCTGCTGTCTTCTGTGGCCACGCTAGTCAATGTGAAGTTGAAGCACCCAGATTCCTAAGCAACACGGGGATGGAGATGGTAGCATCCGAATGTCTACAGTAGTGTATATCTTCAAAGCCCAGGTCAATCGTGAGTGCGACGCCTGCCATTTTCAGTAAATGTAGCGCACGTACCTCTCCCCATGGTTCTCGAAAAGGCGGAGGAAGAACCTCCCTGTACGCATTCTACCTACCGCCTAAGTGAAGTGCAAACTGTCTCGCTCACAAACTACTCGTTCTCAGATGCCGCCTGTATTCTTAGCCATGGATGGGTACTGCCCAAATTGCGGCTTCACAACTAAACATGTAGCTCCGCCACTATCACCAAATGGACCCTTTTTCGGGCTCATCAATAGCAACGACGCTCCGCTTGACACAGAACGCAAATTATGCCAGAGGGCCATTTCCATTACGAGGCTATTCTAGCACGACAGATTTTATCCGAGACTTAACGCAAAAACTACAAGAAGAGACCAGATAACCCAACGTCGGCTTAACAACTATAAGACCATACTCAGCCCGAGGCGGCGAATTCCACCAGAAGTCTGTTCTACGCATCATTCACTTCTATGCTGCACTGCGAGACGAAGCATCCTCAGATGCGCAGCGCTAGGAGATGTATAACTCGTTTGATCTTAACAGCACAGTGTGGCGTCTCACTCAATTCTCTGGACTGTAGCGAACTATCGCAGTCGGTTATCCCGTACTCTGGTCGAACATCTGCGTTCCCCCTATCGATGATTGGTTCCGAACCTCATCGTCAACATTCCTGACGGGAATTGCTTGGCTTACAGCTAGAGCGCTCAAGGGGATCCGGACTCGCGCCCGCTCTCTGTGTTCCTGGGAGAAACCGGATACGGGTACGGTGTTGAGCTTGTCTACGATCTTATGGACGTCCTTTCTCCTTCTTTTTCGCGCTGGACCGAGGTTGTCTGCAAGTTGTCGCTGGAATCACTCCAGGCCTTCATATCTCCTTTCCTCCGCGCGCATTTCTGGACAAGGCACTGGGACGTGTATTTCAACACACTCCTTCCCTCTCTCATGTCGTTTCTATTGCCAGCACGTAGATACCCTCTGGAAACGTCTTCACTTCTTCCGGTCTGGTGGAGAGTCTGACACAAGAGGTTTACTCTCCAGAAGATTTCATGACGCTCTTGAGGTCCACTATTCACCTTGAGTCCTTATCAGCGCAATCCTTTTATGAACCGGATCAAGCGGTCCTGAAGAACGCTCCCCTTATACATTCAAAGCTTCGAGTTCTGGTTATAAAGGAGAGCCAGGAGTTGCCCTTGCTCTCCAGCCTGTTCACGTTTCCTGCATTGGAAGAGCTGACTTACAGTGGAAATGTTGTCCATTTCGACTCGCTAGGGAAGTTTTTTGAGCGATCTGGGTGTCAGTTACACACTTTAAGGTTAATGGCGAGGGAGGTTGTATCTTGGACAGTCTCGTTCAAAAGCCTCATTTGTGTCCGTCGTTGCGGAAGCTCATTTTCCGAGATGGCCATGTTAATCCAAATGGTACGTTGGTTGACTTCGTAATTCCTGAGAGCGAGGCTAGGAGACAAGTGATTTCTGCAAAGTAGTGCCTTTGCTTTATACGTCTATCTACTGTACTACAGTATGTCTTTCGATCGGAAGTCAAATCAAGCCGCCACACATACTCTTTATGAGGCGCACGAAAGGCTCGAGTCTCAATAACTGTATAAGCAGGTATTGTGGTGGTCCTACATACCAGTACCGTATGGGCCGTAGAGCAAACCGATAAACGGTGGCGGATGGTGGCAGTGAGGCGTAAGCTACGCGTCAAGGCAGCACGTGGCGGTACCGTGCCTTGCCAAGCTTCTACCACCTCAGCCTCAGCCTGATTCTCAGTCTCATCCGTCGCCGACACCATGGACGTCGTGAAGGCGGTGGAGACGTATGTGACCAAAATGGTCTCGGAGCCTTCTGCAATGAAGGTCCTCCTCCTCGACTCGCATACCGTACGTCTGCACAGTGTTATGTCTTCAATTGCCGTGGAATAACCGCGATTTCAGACCCCAATCGTATCGCTGGCTTCAACACAAACCATCCTTTTGTCGCACCAAGTCTATCTCACAGACCGAATAGACAACAGGAAGCGCGACCGTATGGCTCACATGAAATGCGTCTGCTTTCTTCAAGCCAGTGAGGAAAGCCTAGAAGCTCTCCAAGCAGAGCTCCGGGAACCAAAGTACGGAGAGTACTACCTCTGTCAGTCGGTGAATCGACATCTTCCTCGCAACATTTGTGTTCATAATAATCATTATAGACTTTAGCAATATTCTCAGCAAAACCACGATCGAGAGGCTTGCAGAGGTGGATGAGTACGAAGTCGTCCGGGAAATACAGGAAAGATTCTACTCATTTTCCATTCTGTAACTTGTTTCTGACACGTCCGACCGTGCTTTAGGAGTACTTCGCCGATTACGCGCCTCTCCTTCCCTGCCTGTTCTCCCTGAACCACCTCCCTTCATCAAGTAAACCTATCTATGGGTCATCTCCGAATGTATGGAATCAACATGCCCTGGAGCGGTCTGTTCAAGGGCTGACTGCAGTACTACTCAGTCTCAAAAAGAAGCCCATCATCCGGTATGAGAAAATGAGCACGATGGCAAAGAAACTAGCTGTGGAAGTCCAGGTACATTATCCGTCCATCTTTCTCATACATGCGAATGCCTGATTTCCTCGTAGCACGTCATGCAATCCGAGTCAACGCTGTTCGACTTCCGCTTAACACAAGTTCCCCCACTACTACTCATCTTGGATCGGCGAAACGACCCGGTAACACCATTATTATCGCAATGGACGTATCAAGCCATGGTGCATGAACTCCTAGGCATCCAGAACGGACGCGTCGACTTGAAGCTTGTTCCAGACATCCAACCAGAACTTCGCGTAGGCCACTTTTCCCCCTCTCCTCCTCGCCTAACACTCATTTCATGCCTCAGGAAATCACACTAACAACCTCTACCGACCCCTTCTTCCAAGCTCACTACCTCGCCACCTTCGGCGATCTCGGAACGTCTCTGAAAAACTACGTCCAGTCGTACCAATCCCGCTCCCTCGCGCACGCCCCTTCCTCCATCAATTCGATTGCAGATATGAAACGATTCGTGGAGGAGTATCCAGAGTTTAGAAAGTTGGGTGGGAATGTGAGCAAGCATGTGGCTTTGGTGGGGGAGTTGAGTCGGCTGGTGGGGAGGGACAAGCTGTTGGAAGTGGGGGAGGTGGAGCAGGGATTGGCTACAAGCTCTGGGGCCGATTTTAGGGCGAGTCTCCTTCACATATGTTCTCCTGCCTGGAATTTACACTTAGGGCTTGCAGAGTGTTCAAGACGTTGTGACGGATAAGGGCGTACCGCCATGGAACAAGCTCCGTGTCGTGATCCTGTATGCCCTACGGTATCAGAAGACGCAGACGGCAAACATTGCATCGCTGATCAACCTCCTACTAACGAATGGCGTTTCGAGAGAGGAAGCTCGGGTATGTGTGACTCCCTTGCTTTCTTTCGTTCTTGTGATTTCTGACCTGCTCGCTAGTTGGTTTACGTGTTCCTGAACATCGCAGGCACGGATCAGCGGCAGGACGACCTCTTCTCGACCGAGTCTTTGCTTGCGAAAGGACGTTCGGCATTGAAAGGGTTGAAGGGAGTCGAGAACGTTTACACACAACATACACCTCATCTATCACAGACTCTGGAAAATGTTTTCAAGGGTAGATTGAAAGAGGCGAGCTATCCCTTCTTGGAGAACCCAGGTCCAAATGCAAGCCTCCAGCGGCAAGTAATCCATTGTAATTGGGGAGGATGTATTTGGCTGATTGTGGCTCACAGACCTCAGGATATCATTGTCTTTATCATTGGTGGGACAACGTACGAGGAAGCTCGGACGGTCACGCTTCTCAATCAACCTGCTCCGTCGACACCTGGAATTGGAACACCATCAAGCTCAGGAGTGAGAATCTTGTTGGGTGGAACTTGTGTGCATAACTCGTCGTCGTAAGTTTTCCTTTCCAGCTCTTGCGTCTCGCGTCTTCGTTGCTGACCCGTTGCCTCTATGAAGATACGTCGAAATGATCCGGTCTGCAGCAGAATCCTTCTCAGCGTCGGTCTACGAACCTCCCCCAGAATCCGCAACCAATGCCCCCGCACTGAATCTAAATCTGGGAGGCGTGAACGTGAGTCTGGGAGGTCCGGCAGGGACGGGGGTATACCGGACGAGCAGTGACTTGGTGGGAGTGCAAGCCGATGGGATACGCGACGGCGTGATGAATCTTCTTGGGAAGGTGAAGCAGGGCGTGGACCGTATTAATTTACAGTAGCTTATAAGTAGTTCATTAGTATGCCACTTCTTGTATCATCTAGGTCATTATGGTGGATAAACGGGAAAAACCCCGGATACGCGTCTTCGGATGACACGTCGACTGTGAATCACGAGACTGGCGCATCCAGCTGCTTTATTTACCTGGTCTCTCTTCCATTCGCTATCGTTGCTATTCTGCTGTCTCTGTTTTTCTAGTTTCCCTTTTTTTTATTACGGTCGTCCTGTGCTGGCTCGGTTATTAGGCTGTAATGGCGAAGGGATTATTTCACGCACTCAAAGGTGTCGATGCTTTTGGCAAGGTCGGTACTTGCTTCCACCTGGGGGATGGATTGGAAAATGAAATGGACTCTGGACTGGTACTCTAGACGACAGATGATGTGAAGGTCAAAACACGGACAGGAGCTTTTCGTGAGTTTTCAAAAGGTCTACTGTTCCAGGTGCTAATTCAGCCGTCGTAGTAACACTTCTCTCCGCTGCTATTATTCTCGCCTTCACGACGATGGAGTTCATTGACTACCGGAGGTTAAACATCGACACCTCCATCGTCGTCGACAAGAGCCGAGGAGAAAAGCTGACCGTGAACATGAACATTACATTCCCCAGAGTGCCTTGCTACTGTACGTCTGCGTTTGCGGCCGTCTCCCGCTGCCGTCCTCCCTGCTTACACTCCTAACCACAGTACTCAGTCTAGATGTCATGGACATCAGCGGAGAGACACAAAGAGACCTTTCACATAACATTCTGAAATCCAGGCTGGATAGCACTGGCAAACTCGTGCCCAGCTCCTTCACCGCGGAGCTCCGGAACGACCTTGACAAGATGAACGAGCAGAAGAGCGAGGGTTACTGTGGTTCTTGTTATGGCGGTCTTGAACCCGCCAGTGGATGCTGTAACACCTGTGAGGAAGTCCGGACCGCGTATGTGAACCGGGGATGGAGCTTTGGGAACCCCGATGCTATTGAGCAGGTATGCTCCGTGTTTGTTGGTGAGATATTGGAATGAATTGACGGATACCCTAGTGTAAATCCGAAGGATGGGCGGACAAGCTGAAGGAGCAGGCGAATGAAGGGTGTAACATCTCGGGAAGGATACGCGTCAACAAGGTCATCGGAAACATACATCTCTCCCCCGGCCGATCGTTTCAAAGTAGTCAGAGGAACTTCTACGAGCTCGTCCCGTATCTCAGAGAAGACGGGAACCGACACGACTTCTCGCACACTATTCATCAGTTCGCGTTTGAAGGTTCGCATTCCTGTCTTGACTTTTCCGCTTTCTGTTCAATACTTTGTAATAGGCGATGATGAGTATGACATCTTCAAGGCTCGGGCTGGCAGGGAAATGAAGGAGCGACTGGGACTAAAGTCCAATCCGCTAGACGGAGCGATTAGCAGGGTAAGATGACTAGAGCAGCTTCTTTTTCCTCTGTACTTAAACCTCTTGCTAGACTCAGAAGGCTCAGTACATGTTCCAATACTTCCTCAAGGTTGTGTCAACACAATTCCGGACCCTCGACGGAAGGATTGTACGGACTCTTGAATTATTGCGTTTCCTTTTATCACTCATGCATCCCGGGATTAGATGAACTCTCACCAATACAGCACGACTCAATTCGAGCGCGATCTAACTGAGGGAGGCCAAGGGGACACACCACAGGGTGTACATGTCACGCACGGCGTCTCCGGTGTTCCAGGTGCCTTTTTCAACTTCGAAATTTCTCCCATCCTCGTCGTGCATTCGGAGACGCGGCAGTCTTTCGCGCACTTTATCACATCGTTCGTGATTTCTTCG
The DNA here is from genome assembly GCA_004338095.1 of Gloeostereum incarnatum. Lineage (NCBI taxonomy): Eukaryota > Fungi > Basidiomycota > Agaricomycetes > Agaricales > Cyphellaceae > Gloeostereum > Gloeostereum incarnatum. Next base: position 1,159,043 of record RZIO01000004.1, read on the forward strand.
CTTGTATCCTGTTGCCCATCAAAGCCTGATCTTCATGTTTTTCAAGGACGTGCGCAATTGTGGGAGGAGTCCTGACCGTAGCTTCAATACTCGACAGTATCCTCTTCGCCACAGGGCGTGTGATCAAAAAGTCGGCAGTTGCGAATGGGAATGGTTACACTGGGGGAAAATTCTTGTAAATTATACATGTGCCCTTCTATCTATCGCAGAAATAAGGAGTGCCAGGACTGAACAGCAATACAAGGGAAGCGTTGATGCAGGGTAAGTAAAACTACATACAAGGGAAATACTGATAAATACATGATCCCGCACGCGAAGGCATAAGGGAGGCTGTCATCTACTTTCGTTTGGCAGCTCCTTTTGTCCGTGTGTTCGTTGGTGCTGTCCCGAGCTTACGCTTTTTCGTTGGGGGTGCCGCCGCCCGTGTAGTTGCAGTGCGTTTGTTCGAGGGTGTGGTGCCATAGTCACGACTACGACGATCCTGTAACAGTGAATCAGGGAAAACTGTACAAGATCAAAATGAGACGGTAAGACATACCGGGCCGCTCATATTCAGCTCATCATATTCGTCTGCTTCTTCATATTCAGACTCAGACCGGTTCTCCGCATCTTCGTCGTTGAACAGCTCTTCCACTGTCTTCTGCCGCCTACCCGGTGTCTGAACCTGCTGTCGCGAGGTACTAGCGATCGCATCAGATGGTGGATAGGTCGGCACATCTTCTAACGGTCCTCCCTCATCATCACTCTCCTCCTGCTTCACCCGTACAATTGCATGAACCCTCCGAATCAGTTTCGTCGTTGGCTGTTGTGGTATTGGTTCAGTGGTGGATCCTGATGCATCCGCAGGTAGTTGTGGTTGCCTACTCTTGGGCGTTTGCGGCTGCCCTCGCGATTTTGCACTTTGCGGCGCCACCTTCCTGTGCGAAGGTTGTGGAAGAGGAGTCTTCGGGTAGCGAGCGGACTTAGTATTTTTTGGGGGAGTTTCAGGATCTGGTGGACTGAGGAGAGAGCCGCCGTGGCTTGCCCGAGGAGGTTCTGAATCAGAGGTCTCGTATCGTTGATCGTCGTCGGCGTGTCGTGAGACGGGAGTAAGAGGGGCGACACCGCGTTCGCTATTGCGAATCTATAAGAGCATACGGCTGAGTTTAGTATTCGGCAGTCTAATAACACGCACCAGTCGGTCAGAGACTAGTTCATCAAGCTTTGTCATGAGAGAGCACCGTTCAGCCTCCACTCTTAAAAAATGGTCTTGCCAGTTCTTCGATTGGTCCTTTACATGATTTGCTTCCCTGCGTAGTTGAGCTATCGTCTCGGCTTGGTGGGCACTCTTCAGATAATCATCAGAAAAGCATGAGTGTTTGAAAGCAACTGGACTGACCGTAGTTTCTGTCTGTTTCAACTACAAGATACCATGAGTCTCGCCCAGCCATAGGAGCGTTGACTGACGCGACCTACCAAAGCTTTCAACAAACCAATTTCTTCCCTTAATTTCTGCGCCTCCAGTTGTGCATTACGAGCACAATTCAGTGCGTGGTCGCGTTCCCGTCGAGCTTCCTGCGCGTCCGACTGTGCGCATGCCACCTCCTCCTGAGCCCGGGCTTCGACATCGGTGAACTGGTATTGCTCTTGAGTGATTTGATCAAGAATTTATTCTGGTGGCTTACAGCTTGATAAACGGATTGGGTGAATGTCGCGATAGACGTTGTAATGTTCAGAACTGGTCGTTCTGCCATTCTTATTGTCGTGGTGATCAAGGAATATCAGTTATTCGTCACAGACTTGGTCACACTATGGCATGTCACGCAGGAGTCTTGTCGGACCGCGTCCTCGTTCACCCTCCGTCCACCCTCCCTCTCCCTCCCTTCATGTTGGCTACAAGAAAATCGAATTTCTTGATGTTTTATCAGGCAGAGCGGTGACGAGTCTACATATTTACCACAAAGCGCAATCATCAGCGTCATCTCGGCGTTTCTTCTTTCCCTAAAAAATGATCTGGCAACTGAACTAGAACTTGATCGTACAGTTTCTGCAACCTCGGACTACTAGTCCAACCGTGACCCGCACGCCAGCCGTGAGAAATGTTCTTGTCCAGGAGATATGAAAGTTTCCCTCTCACATCTGGTGTGACATATCTCGATGCAGCAGTCCCCAAGCTCTGCCGCCATGCTGATTCGCATTGGCAGACACCCGACCTGTAACTTGATCTGCCGCTGGACGTGGTTGTTTGAATTAGATTTGTGCATCCGTCGCTCCGAAAGGGTCTGCGACAAAAGCTATCCCACAGGACCTGAAGAGAATAAATTCCAGAACGAAGACGGTCTACGTGGACTTTCTTCAACGCGGGCGTATCAAATGGCACATCAAGGCGATCTGGGATAACCTCTGGCAGGTTTGAAAGATTTACGGGCACCTTGGACATGTTCAACATCTCCTCATAGTAGGCCCTTCCCTGAAAGCCGCGGAGACCGAACTTCTCCCCCACATCGAGGGCGTGATGCATCGGTGTGTCTGCAGATCGGTTCTGGAGCCTCGCAATCCATCTGTCCTCCACTGTCTCTCGAATATCGGGTCGATTAGACAGGCTAGAGATGCTGATGAGCTTTTCGAGATATTCGTGTGAGCACGAAGTTGCGAAATTTAACCCTGAGGGCGAGGAACAGTGATAAAAAATAATATCGGTAGACCATTTTTCTAAGGACTGAATCCCAAATTTGTTGGAGAGAACAGCAAGAGACATAAAGCGTGGGACATCGGCATTTTCCGATTTCTGCGTTTGTACCTCGGGCGGCCTGCATGGTCGTACACAGATGGTTGAGTGAGCTTCTCGAGCGAACTTCTGCACTCACAGAAGATGGAGTCCCCAACACAACGCCGGAAGTCGTCTACTGTCACATCTGGAAGTACGATGGGATTTTCATCGTTCGATCCTTCTATCGGGGACATGTTGGTATCTTGGGGAAGGAGCAATACATCCGAAAGAGTCGATTGCTCTCGGACGAAGAGCCACCGAGCAATCTATATGGCGTCCATGTCAATATCGTCACTTGCACCACATATTATAAGCACCTTGAACAGTGTGTCCTCGACTCGGATCACGACGCAATCGACTGCCTTGTCTGTATAGTAGTCTGTGTCTCGCGACAGTGATGTTGACGAAGATTTGGAATTTTCAAGAAGAGGCGTCTTTCCAAGTGTTTCAGCATCGACACCAGCATGATGGCTGTCCATTTCAAGGTTAGAAATGGAGCATGCCTCATGGAAAGCTCATTTTACAGCCATCTAGCTGGTGTGTTAATTTCGAACGAACCCCAAAAAGCCTCGTTGTAGCAAAGAACCCGTGTGAGGTGTTGTTGAGGTGTGGCTTTTGCGCCTGTACTCTGGGATGAGCAAGTTACACAAAGCGGTTTGAGTATTATATTCGGGATCAAGGGAGGATCATAGATATCTGAGCAGACTGCACATGAGAAGCAGGGTAAAGGAACAGATCAAGAACAGTATAAATATACAACGACATATACTTTAAGGATTCGTGATTGACCCAGAGAAGAGGAAGAATGAAGATGGAAAAGGAGTGCATGCCACTGCCAGATCAGTCCGCTGCATAGTATTCCTCATCTGCGTAATCATGATGCCTAGCCTTCGCCCTTGCGAGGGAGACGGAGTCTGGATGGCGGCGCTTCGGCAGACGTTTCGCCTCAGTCTGCCGAGCACCGCAAAGTCCAAACTCGTCTCGAATCCGCTACATGAGGAGGAAGGTCAGCTCGGCATTATCAGCGTGAAGAAAGAGGCTAGCTGGCCTTTGTCAGCTCAGTGGACTCCCGAAGACCCGGAAACTCCTTGGTGGAATAGACAGTAAACCTACCACCAAAGCATTCCGCTTGAACACTCGTGTTGTTCGTAGTCCCGCCGGTCTGCGAGAATATGTCAAAGATGCGATAGCGAAGAATGAAACTTCCTCGGGATTTCACAGCCAAGTCCTGTAGGAAGAGACAGCATCAGTGTCGGCAACAAACCAGTGCCAGGCTCCTTACCGGGAAGACGAACATGATGACTTTTTCGGCTCCTAGCTCAATGATGATCGGTTGTACGAAAGTAGAGCCTACGAGATCTTGAGTAGCGTTAGAACTCTCTGTGATAGGATAGCCATCGACGTGATGAACTACTGGATCCAAGGTTTCCTCCGCAGAGGAGACGTCACGCACTGCCGCGGAGTTACCTACTAATATGGGGGAGTCGTGAGGGAACAAAGACTGAAGACCTTGCGGAAATGGAAATTCAGGAGTTAAAGAGATCCTTCCTGCACTGAATGCTATCGAGAAGGTATGTGACAGACTAAGAGATGAGTACGCGGAGGAATGCGACTGCCGCTGCTCACGAGTAGATTCGTATCCGTACTCCGATAAATACGCGGTGGGCAGCGACGGCGCCGGGGCGAAATCCGAACTGCTGCTCGACGCCAGGCAGCTCGAAGATATCGGGGAATACACCAGTGTTTCTACATGTTCCTGGGGGGCCTCTGGACTAGAGGTCGAAACAAGAAATAGATCCGCTGTGCAGATGAGGCCGTTGATCACGATTTTGCTGTCAGGTAATATCAGGGTTGTGAAATTCCTGGATCAACCCTTACTCAGATAGTATGTTTTCCTCTGTCTGATAGTTGGTACCGTAGTCGAAAAATCTGCCAGAGCTTCAAAGTCACAATAGGAGGAGGGTCAAGAGGTCTTCGATCGACTCGAGCGAACCTTGATTAAGGTAAGAAACCGTCTGGATATCTAGTCAGAAAAAGGCCACAAACTTTCGCCCGACGTATGCTTGTTGCAGCTCAAGTAGCTCCAGTCGAATGGTCTGACCGGAGAACTGGCCATTGGTGAAATGGATTGGTTGATGGCTGAACTGAGCAGCGTCATGGGCACTAGATGGCATCACAGAGAGGGAAGGGAGGGAAAGAATGCACTATGTAGATTATGACGATGATGATAGAGCGAGGACAAGGACAAGGACAAAGAAGAACTGAATGAGAGCTGCCACGGATATTGCAAGCCGAGGTAAATGAACAGGCTAATAAGCATTCACGGGATTGAGTCTATCAGACAGAGAAGCCGTGATTGGGGAGAATTGCAGTCACGAAACTTAAAGCACATCACAAGCACATCATGTCGCATGCGTACCATGACTTTTGGAAGCCGCGAAAGCAAGATGAGAAAACCCAGAAGAACTCGCGATTATGAGTTTTAGAAATCCTAGTAAGTCTAGTAAGCTCTTAGTAGGTGTTATGTAGTCCACAAGCAAACACTTTTCCGAGCCTGAAATTATTGTTCTCCGCGGCAGATGACAGCTTCTGGCTCTGTCACAGTATTGACACAGGACCCGGAGTCTTAGAGCTGGACAGGCCGATATATATGTTAAAATATAAACTGTTATTTCGGGGCGATCTTTTGGTCCATTGTGGCGGGTTCTGTCTCTGCCCTCGGCGCGGGAGACTAAGTCTTGGGGGGTCCTATTGACACGACTTGCAGGCCTCGGGTCCTGCTGTCAGTGGGCCGCCAAGTACCCAGGAGCTTGGGTAATATCTCTCGAACGAAGGGAATGCTGTTGGTGTTCTTGTTTCAGAGGGTTGTAGAAAGGTCCAGCTGAAGAGGTTAAGTCACGGTACATGTTGTGTACTTATTATTTATGTAATACTGCTACGCTTTCAAGTTGGCGCTTAATTCTCGGTCGCAGTCCGTTCTAAGCGACTTTGGTAGGCCAGGGAACTCCAAATCTCGAGGACAGCACGAGAGGACGTATGACTGGGACACAGTTGGCGGCCCGCCCCCATCGACAGGGAGAACAACTTGTAGGCTGGACAAACGCAAACTTACACCAGTGTTCACAAGTCACTACTTACTGCAAGGACTCACTCAGAGTTTCAATGAGCTTGATTACATCCTCCAATCCTGATTCCTGGAACTGTGGAATTTTAACTTCTTTTCTCTCGACATTTTCTACATATCGCGCGCTCAGTATCATCAAATACGGTGACGGAAATGACCCGACCATTGGACAAAGAAACACTCTGGGACAATGGGACACAATCTAATCCTACGGCTTGCTAGCAGTATTTGAGCTATCCTCAAGCTCGTGTGGTTTCTGTCCTGTGGCCTCGGGCGTGTCGTAGCCACCTTGCACCTGGGATTCTGCGTCAGCCTGGGGAGCTAATGCCGATTCCAGTGGAGTCTTGGATGTGCTACGTCGTATATGGGGGGGAAGTCAGTTCAACCGCAGACTCAAGAGCTAAACAACTGGCCTTCGTCAATTCGGTCGCATCCGGGAGACCAGGGAATTCCTCGGTAGAGGACACGCAGAACTGCTTCCGGTAGCACTCCGCCTGTACATATCTATCGTTCACCGGCCCATCTGTCTGGGAAAACAAATCGAAGAAGCGGTAGCGGGGAATGAAGGTTCCTATGGCTCCTACAACCATGTCCTGTCGAGCAAAATAGTAGTCAATATTGTATTGGCAGCAGCAGGGCGGGACGTGGTACGCTTACCGGGAAGATGAACATGATCAGCTGTCCCCCTTCCCAGTCAATCACTACAGGTTGAACAAAGGTGGAGCCCGTGATCTTTGAAGCCACAAGTTTGGAGTTAGAGGGTGGTCATTGATAGCCACGAGGTCTTCCGAAAGGGAGACATCGGGAACTTGAAGAACCAGACACTCATCAGTGCCAATCGTCGACACGATTTGGGTAGTGACTGAGGGCGGAGTGGGTGGGGACTTGGGAGATGACGGAGAATGATCCAAAGGCTCAGCTTGTTTATCCCCAGAACCGAGCAGACGGAGCCTGGGACGGGATAAAACTCTGCCATGCAGAGAAGCCCGCTCATGTTAACCTCGCTGTAAGTGATGAGCTGCGATCTCAGAGGAAGGGACAGATAATAACTGAAATACTCACACTACAGGGGTTTTCCTCTCTGTTTGACGGTTGATAGCATATCGAAGACCTCTCGCAGCTTCAAGATGACGACCGGTGGAGGGTCGAGAGCCTGTCTTTCCGAATCTTCATCAGCTCCAGCGGAACTTGAACAAGTTAACGAGATAGATTATTAGGAGAGAACTACAAACTTCAATCGTCCCAGTTTGAAGCTCGCAAAGTTCAGCTCGAATCGTTTGCTGGCTGAACTGGCCATGCGTGAAGGAAATAGGGTCGAAGATTAACCTGCGAAGAGGGCGGTCGATAGACTCCATTATCGCAGAATCTGCAGAGCTAGAAGATGTAGTTGGGAGGAGCCAGGGAAGAAAAGGCCAGGATTGTTGTGACCTGAGTACGGTAAGGATTAAGTAAAACTTCTCCCAGGATGTTTGTATTGGGCTCCGGTCTAGTAATAAGAGGCTCACTTGTTCTTTACACATAATGCTCAAAAAATTCCGATAAACTACTTATGTTCCAATCTATCAAAAAATGTCAAGACTATCCGAAAGACTGCTTGGCAAAGGTTAGAGTATGTCGAGAAAATGCACAACTTTATTCTCGTGAATGTTCACAGAAGACTGGGGAATCTGATTACAGGAGACATAGCACACGCAACGGGTCAGAATTGTTCTTTAAAAAAAGGGAAATTCACCGGTGCACCTAGTGGTGAGGCAGCATTCCTTTTCCGAGCAAGATCACGTCAAGAACCAGTTCCACTAGTGTTTTTGGGGCCGACGCCACGTCCAGGGCATCCACTAGAAGGCTAGTTGCACATGAATATCCTATTATCGAATGGCCATGCATTGGTACTATTACTGGACAAGCCGGTAGAGCGTAGCGGTAGAAATGTGGCGCCATGGATCTACGCCCCACCAGATTCCAAGAAAAGGGGACGCAGTCCTTGTCGCCGAGAGGATTCCAGATTTACTAGCGCTTCCTTGGTGGCCGCATCCTGAGCCTTTGGATTGGAGAATATTCTGGTCAAACGTCGAAAAGTATGTCCGATGCCACATTGTATTGATATGGAAGCGATCAGCAATCACGGATGTCCAAGCCACACGGTCCACACCCACCACTGCCCGCCCAGAGGAGTCCATAAGTAAGGTAGTTGGCGGTAACATTGGCTCTCAGTTGACCGTGAGAGGGAACGCTCCAGAATCCAGTCTGTATAGACAGTTTCAAACCTCACAGAGAAAAGTACGTGATGTTTTAACACGCCTCGTGTCCGATGATATACCAAAAATCTGGCATGAAGGACTGCTCAGACGGTCAGGTTGGCCCTCACGTCGAGACAGCACATATTGAGTCTTTGACTGCTAGGCCTCAAGGCCTCAGGGTTAAAATCAGCGGGAAGGATAGCCCGAGAAAAATCTAATAAACAAGGTAAGATTTTGGTTAGAGCTAGATATCTGCCACAGGCAAGGGACAGAGCTCGAGTCAGTGGTCCTCCTCAGTCAGAGTTTGAGTAGCGTGGATTACGTTGAATGTGATGTCATCATGACCTCGACCGTATTACCTAACCGAGAGGCCACTGGAGGAGGCGAAACCGTCATGCATGAAGGGACTGTTGTGGATACGTATGACAACTCTACGCCACTCGGCGGAGAGTGAACTTAAAAGATAGGCAAACAGTCAAAGCGCTCAGAACGCGAGCTGATGTGGCGTTCACATTAATTAAGTAAATGAGATCCAGACCTGGATTTTTTGAATGACAGTGACAGGTCTTCGAAAAGTGTGGCAAACATTGTAGTGAGACGATCAGCAATAGCGGGGAGAGATGGGCATTCGTTTTTACAGGAACACTATCTTAGCCGAATCGGCGAGGAGGCTCTACTCTTCGCTCGAGAAAGTACCAGCGTTCTGCTGCTTCCTCTTCCCTCTAGCACGGGTTTTTCTTTCACCCCTGGCTGGAACTTTAAGACCATATTCATCTCGGAGGTGCTAGCAGAACAGTTCAGAGAGCCGTCACTGAGGTGCAACCCCACGGACCTTCGTCAATTCAGTGCACACCCCGAGGCCGGGAAAACCCTTGGTGGGAAAGACCTCGAACGCACCGCCATAACACTCTGCCTGCACGTTCCTTTCGTTCGTGTCAGGGACCGGGAATCTCACGTCAAAGAAGCGGTAGCGGAGGAAGAAGCTTCCAGTAGACTTGACTGTTAGATCCTGTTAAATCTAATCTCAGCACGAGTACCAACATGTGCACCGATGCCCATACTGAGAATACAAATGCGAGGAACTTCTCGCCTCCCCATTCTATGGCTATCGGCGAAACGAACGTAGAACCGACAAGATCTCCAGTCACTTTGAAACAGTCTGCGATGGCTGGTTCTGAGGAAGGAAGGTGGCACACGATGTCGGCAGGAATTCGACTGACGTCAGCGCTTTGACACGGCGCGAGGGAGGATGAGCCTGTGACCAAGGTCGGGGGCCAGAGTTCGGAAGGGAGCATCCCATCCGTTGTGAGCGGTGGAGGAGTGCCGGGTTGAGGATCTTCGGCCGTTGAGGATGGAAGAATAGGGAACAGATCGACCATGCAGATGAATCCGCTAGTCTCCATTTCGCTATTATAAAAGCGAACATTAGCGACCACTATTATGTGATCATAAGCCACCTTCTTACTCACTCGGGAGATATCTCTCTCTCAGTCGGGTAGTAAGAGTCAATCTCCCACAACTTCAATGCTACAACTGGAGGTGGATCGAGAGGCCTTCGATCTTTCGGGAGGTTAGAGCACCTTCAAGAATGAGCATGTATCTAAGGGATAAGTTGTGATAAGGCGAGATCTACATACTTGCGCCCCAACTGAGCTTGCTGCAGCTCGAACATCTCATATCGAATATTTTGACCAAGGTCCATTTCTGTGGCAAAATACGCAAGGCCTAGGCTTGGTGCAGATAGATCGATGGACAGGAGAATATATACAGCCAGAAGGGGGCAAAGGGTTGAGTTGGTAGTGTTAGAAGTTGGAGTCATGGGTTTGGGATTGGGACGAAAGCCTGAGCTTAATCGCGATAGGTAGCCAGCCTCGGAGCATCCGTTCCTCGAGGCCCTGTGAAGCCGTGAAAAGGGTGATATACCTACATAGGAAATGAGTTACGTGACAATTGAGCTGTCCGATCCGCCCCCTAGAGCAGAGGGTTTATGACTGAGGAAAGACGCTGCATGCTGTTGACATACGCCACACTCATGCGCTCCCGAGGAGCACCGGACAAGCTAAGTTGCGCTGCAGAGGCTTTAGAGAGTGACGCTGTCGGGTGGAGCGTACGTGCGCAAAAAGTCGGTGGGTGCTTGGGCCGAGGGCTGCCTCGGTACAAGAACGGAATCAGAGCGAGTCGGATGGCGAGGATGTCGTGGTATGAATCTCCACCTGCGGGGGTAGGGTGTGGGAGAAACCGCCAAGAAAGGCTGTTTGTGTTGTGAGAATCCGGAGCGGTACATACCCAATGGGCTTGAGACAAACGCCAAAAACCTTGTAATACATCATACATCATCGTTGGCGTCGTTTGTGGCAAATTACAGCGAGACAGCTCATCTCTGGGTTGAGTGATTCAACACACAAGGTGGCAATGGAAGTGGAAAGAGTAAATGTTGCATGTAAGCGCTGTCAAATCATCTAGGCCGAAATTGGGGTCTTCTTTCGTCAGGAAGCGCAATGCATTAATACAAGGTTGAGACCTAAGCGTTCCAGCGCGGTCTCCGAGAAAGATAGAACCTTATAGAAAGAGATAGGATGCATTAACGGGTACAGTACCAAGACCGAAACGTTGAGCAGGAGCCAGCACTGAAGAACCGACTAAACTTAGAACAGGCAGTCGCAGATTTCTAAAAAAGGTATCAGCACAAGCATCGCTGACGCGAAATTGTAAGGAATACCGTCTGCGCAGCAACAGCAGAGCAACGCGGCCATGCAAGCCATGCAGCCAGTGTTGGAAGAGCCTTTCTCAGGTTGCTGCTGACTGGAGAACACCGAGTGAGATCAATTGAATAAATTTATGGTAGTGATGAATACATTATGACAGTCTGGGGCTGAGGGGAAGGCTGGTATCCCTGCTGGGGGTAACCTCCGTAACCTCCCTGTTGCTGATAGGCTTGCTGAGGCTGCTGCGGGTAGTACCCACCCTGGCCAGGAGGAGGACCTATATCGTCGATTAAATGACATGTTTTGGCAGAGAGAAATAACGAACCTTGAGGAGGGTAGTAAGACATTCAACGACGGCGGGTGGATATGCTGGTAGCAAAAGAAGAAACCGTGGCAGTGATTGCCATCGGCTTGGGCCTTGGCGGGTCCAACAGAAGCTCGGCGGATCACCGGCCCGCCCAGCATTGTGACGGTGTGACGGATTCAGATTTTCCCTCCCAGCATGCCTCTCGATAGTCACTCCTTCCTCGTCGCTCAAGGATGGTCGGGAAAAGGAACGGGCCTCAGAGAAGGCGCCATATCGCGCCCAGTAACCGTCTCTCAGAAAAAAAACACTCGCTGGCGTTGGGAAGGACCGCGATGAAGCTTTTCCATTCTGGGACCAGTCAGTGCCTCGTCAGAAAGCTTTGTTAGCTTGACTGATTCTGTGTAGTCTCTTTTCTGCGGCTGCGAAGTCTATTCAAGTCAAAATATCAAGTGATAGTGATGATGATGAGGATAGCGTTAGTCTTCTCTTCGACACAATGCAGGCAGCCATATGTGTTTCCGAAGAGTGAGACCCCTCAGTACAGGGTAATTGCTATTTGAAAAGAGTTTTGATGAACCACCAGTCTTGGGAAGGAACGACACTAGGATATGAGCTCCTAGGTCGTTTCATTCCGTGTTCTGGACGATCGGAATACTTTCAAACATAGCGATCTCAGCTATAGCTATATAAGAAACATCTGGTGGCCTGCACTGTCTTTTCTCTCTCTTTTTTTCCCCACCAAGCAGATTCTCAACACTTTCTTACACACAGGATTCCTCAACGAAAGCAGCCCCGACGCTCAAAACGCACTACCACCGGAATCTTATCCAACCGCCGTCCAGCCGAAGGTGTATCCGTTAACACCTCGGGTGATAGCACCCCGGAGAGCGAAGCGCCTCGATTAAATCTCATTGCGATGGCGAAACGCGAAGCAGCCAGGAAAGGACTCTATTCTCGGTTCTTTCGCGGACCCGTCATTGGCCCGGCCGATGCTTTTCCACCGGAGCCTGCTACGGCTATCCAAGTGGAGATCGTACACGCAGAAGGAGAGGTCGAGGATAAGGAGAAGAGTACGACGAGTGTGGAGGGTGGAGAGCCGAAAGAAGATAGACGTGAACGGAAGAGGCTGAAGACTGAAATGAAGGCTCGAGAGAAGTCGGAGAAAGAGCAGAGGCGCCAGAAAAAGAGGCTGAGGAAGGAAGCGAAGGAGAAGGGAAAGCAGAAAGATTGTAGAGAGAAATCTTCTAAGAAACGCAAGCGCGAGGATGAGAAGGATGGAGAGGAAGACGACAACGAGGCAAAGCCCGAACGAAAGACGGAGACGGAAAGGTTGAAGTCAAGGGAGGAAAAAGCAGCCAGACAACAGCTGAAGGAGGTCAGAGAACGGGACAAATGCAATGACAAGCAGAAAAAGAAAAGGCGCAAGACCGAGGAAGAAGACGCGCCCCTTCCGATAGAACCGAAAAAATGCAAACGCAGAAACCACGACTGAGTGTCGACATACTTTTACAGATTATATTCGATATGGTGATATGTAGTACATATATCTAGACGGTCCGACTAGATGGTGCGATGGTTGGATGCTCTACAAGCGAGACTAAGGAAAATGACCGACATTACTTTCATTAGGGGAGGATGACAAGACCACTAGGTATAGACAGCACAGATCACAGCGATTATCAAGAAGACTACACCCTCGCGCTCCTCCAAGCACTCTGCATAGCGATACGCCGGGCCTAGAACATATTAGTTATGACAAGGAAACAAAAAAGCGGTCTTACCTGATCCAACGATATCGAATCGTCCCTCAACTCCACCCTTTGTCTCCCATCGTCCTCCCCCTCGTCATCGTCTTCGAAGGCTGCTTTCCCTATCCCACCGCCTCTCATACCGCCAAACGCAGCCTTACTTCCCGCCAGCGAGAACGGCGACGAAGCGACAGCTGTCCCAAAGACACTTATGTTCTTTGGCGCACCGAATGCTGCAAAATCTGTAACCACTTTTCGTGGTGGTGACGATGAAGTTGTAGGGGAGGATGACACAGGCTTAGCTGTTGGTGAGCGCGGAGGTGTAGCCGGCGCGTAAGAGCCGTATGAACTATACGAGCTATACGAGCTGTATCCACTTCGCCCCATGCTTGACCTCGCCTGGAGGTATTTGTCAGTGAATCGGGAGCCAGGAACCTGTGGACGACTGTGAGATGTGCATCATCTAAACGAGAGGGTACACTTGCCTTCTTCAATAGGGGTCGCGCCTCAGTTAGCGAGGGAGCCTCCGTGAACACAGCGACATTATGCGCTGCCTCAGGTACATCCTTGTAAATGCTCTCAATGACAACCTTCTTTGTGCTCTCGTTCCGCAAGAGAAGCTTCTCATGCAGCTCTCTCGCGACATCGTCGACGCTCTCGTTATTGCCGAGTATACGCTGGGCGACCGCCTCTCCGACCTCGCGAACCAGCCGTTCCATATCAAGGTTTTCCAACACGCTTCCAACGATGGCATGCGTGAGGAGGTCAGCTGTTGTCAGAGGTAGCATCAATCCAGAAGTGATACTTGTGATGGCTTTGTAGAAATCAGTGGCATACTAGGGTTCAACACCTAAGGATTAGTTGACACGTCAAATACGACGCACGCACCTGATATCCACTCAGTGCCGGTTCACAGGCAACGAAAAACTAGATAAGATCATAAATACATTATCTCTCCTTCATCGTAATGATACGCACCAGTGTGATACCACGACTGGCCATCAGCCGGGCCACCTGAAGAGGATCGTGCCCATCCGGCGATCCCTCGTCAAATCCTATAACCTGGATATTAGAAACATGATAGAAGAGAGGAAACCTGTGCCCGTTTACCGTCTCCATACTCCCCGATCCCGTGCGGAGGTGCATCTGCGATGAGCACGACCATCTTGCTAGCATACTGCCTCCAATCCATATTCAGGGCCTCTACCATTGCAGCAGTGACCGCTTCAGGCCCGTCCCCACCTCCGGAAGCATACAATGAAGAAAGGTCCTTCTGAACCTTGCTGATGTCCGACGAAAAGCCAAAGTTCTTGACGATGTAGGTGTGATCCTGTGGCGGGTGGTCTCGAAAGGCGACCAAGCCTACTCGGAGGTCTTCAGAGGATTGCAGCTTGCCAGACTCATATATGTGTGCACAGATTTGCTCGATGTTCTTGGTCGCGGAGGATATGTATGCACCCTGACTGCCTGTGCAGTCTTGAATGAAGACGAGATCACTAATTACATGGATGGTGACCACGTCGGTTAATCGTACCCTCTGTAGAACGTGAATGAACGTACAGCATCTTCCGTCCCGGATCCACACTGGTGTTATGATTCTGATAAATGGTTTCTTGAGAGGGCGCTAGGCCAGTATCGAAGTCCATGTCTTCATCCATCACAAAGGCCGAATTGACTCAGACAAGTAGGTAAGTAAAAGTTATGAAAGCTTCAAACAAAAGACCAAGAATTAGGCAATGCTATGCAGTAAATGAACGACGACGAACGTCGGACAGATGATCGATGTTAGGAAACAAGACGCGATGTCTGACGATTATTCAATGCGTCTGGCACCTGCAGCACAAGTTCCACGAGGCGAAATGAACCAATCTTATTACGTCATATTTTTCACATGACCACGAAGTTAGTGGCGCAGCTGGCGCCTCACCTCTGACTCCATGAGGGATGGACTATAAATTAGAGGGTTAATGTCAAATTTTATCACAATATACTCTAACTGCACATCTAGTAGGCTATCGTCGTAACAAGTCGTAGGATGTAAAATTATTGGTAAATTAATTGTAAATTAAGACTTCTTCCCAGGGTGGTCTTGGTTAACTTGAACCTCACGATTGTCTTCAGGAGCCTTCTCGCGGACTCGATGTGACAGTGTGGACTCGATGTCTTCCGCTTGACTGGAGGAGGCGGCGGCGCTTTCATTCTCGACAGCGCCCTCCTCGAAACCAGGCTTGGCAGCCTCAAAATGTGAACCATGCCGTCTGTTTGTGACAGTTAGTTCTGTGCTCATTAGATGTCAATTGAAGAAAACGCACTCAGGACCAACGATGGTGATGATAACGACAAACAGGGCAACGACCCCAATGAGGATGGCCTGCACTTTGGCATAATCTGGCACATCCACCCGCTCCCCTTGGTCGTTGACAACGGTGGTCCTCATATGCTTTCCGCCAGCTATAGAAAGGGTGAGACAAGAACCACCGACGGTGTACAAAACCAAACACCGACCTGCTTCGATCTGAGCACTGGCGCTTGACACCATGTTGCCTAGTTGGTACGCAACACCAGGGAAAGTAGCCCGGAAAGCTGGCGGCGAGATTTCAGCAAGAAGGATGGGGATCTATACAAACCTCAGTTAGGAACGGGGTCTACAGGATGTAGAGTGATACTTACAACACCCCAAGCACCCTGTACGCCAAATTGGATACAGAAAGCGCCAGCAGAGAGGCTGCTAAACGTAGAAGGAAGAATCCAAAGCGGGATGAACACCCCAATGAGGAGAACGAAGACGCTAAAAATATGTTATGGGAGGAAAGAGGAGAATCAGATGGCATTGACGAACACAATCGTCAATCTCCGTCCAAGGTACTGCGAGACATATCCGGCGATGATCCCTCCGCTGAACAATAGAAGCAGCAGAACCATAAAGTTTTTGGATGTCCAAATTTAGATGGCGACGACAGTAAGGGAAGAGAAGACGATAAATTTATGACCGCATAGTGAGCGAATGAGATAGGGCGGAAGAAAGATGATACATACGAGATTGCACCCTAAAAGAAGTCGAGTCGGTCGGAATCATCTTTTTGAGAATATGAATAGACGTACACAGTTCCCAATAATCGTGGCGAGGGTTGCATTGTAATCTGAGAAGTTTTTGCTGTCCTTCAAGTACGTTGGGTAAAGGTCCTTCGGGTGCACGAACATGAGTAGGAACAGATAAGGATGTAATGAACAAATCTACTTGTGACCCATGGGACAAGAAGTTGAAACCTAAAAAAGGTGGTCGATATTTTGGGCAGAGGACGAATACTACTAATGTGAAGCGTACCCGTCATGAGCAAGATCGCATAGATGCACAAAAGCCAATGTTTCTTCAACATATGCCTAATTGTTTCAAGAATACCTTCGTCTTGTGCTTCGTGTCTACGCCCGATGCCTCGCGTTCACGCTGTGCCCTGAGGAACACTTCGCTCTCTGGAAGCAACATGCGAACTACAGCAGCGAAGAAGCTCATTCCAGAAGCGCACCAGAAGAGTGCTCTCCAGGACTGCGGTACGGCTGGAACGAGCTTCAAGTTGATACATGCTGCGAGAAGATATCCTACAGCGTACCCCTGCTGCAGTACACCAGAGGCCAGACCACGAACGTCAACAGGAAGATTCTCCAACGCCGTCGACGCTGCCATACCCCAGATGCCGCCCATGCCAATACCAAAAAGAGAACGAAGGGCGAGGAACTGCTGGTACGTGTTCACGAAGCCGGCACCGAGCTCTAGCATAGAGATAAGGACTAGATTGACCACAAGGGGCCACTTTCTCCCATAACGATCAGATAGAACGCCAAAGACGATGGCACCAACGGTTCGGAAAAGAAGGGTGAGGGTAATGGCAGTCGTAATATCACTGGTGTCCTTGCCAAACTGGTCGGCTAAACGAGTAATGCTCAAAGAAACGCTGAAAAAATCGAGGGCGTCGCATGTCCAAGCTAACCATCCGCTGAAGAACTGTGCATACTGCAGCCAGGTTAATGCAGCGAGGATTTCAAGGATTGGACGAGTTCGTTCGCCTTTTTCCCGTCGAGGAAGGAGGTTAGCGATTGGGTTAAAAGTCATGACCGGGGGGGACTGGGGGAAAAGTTAGAGAATTGGAGAAAGCATCTGGGGTATTTATAATGTTCCCGAGCTATTTTTAACACGTCGGATGGCGAGAGGTTCAAGAATAATCCTTCTGTCAGTGCTCGATTGCCCTGCTGGCCGCGCCCCACGCATCGTGACGGTTCCAACATGAACACTATCCCACTCCGCATAAATATCAGGGCTAGCTTCCATTCTTTGGCCCGTCTCTATAGCTGACCTTATGAGTTCAGACTTCAGTCTCAGAGGAGGACACGAGGGTTGGAACGGAGAATCGTGCCGAATTCGGAATCCCGATCGCCGCGATACTCTGGCGCCTCCGACGGCAATACGCAGGCCCGGCGCCGCCGCCGCCGCTGGGCTATCCAATTGCAACGCCAACTTCCAAAGAAAGAGAGACAAATGTCTTACCAGTAATTTAGGGAATCATAAGGTCCTATGGATCTCGCTAAAAACGGTGGCTCCGTGTGCAGTTGTTGAAATAAATACAACAACAGCAGGACTATATATGTCATTGGGAATGTTAGTAGGTGTCCGCGGAGGTGTTCCACTGTGTTCCAGCAGAACAAAAAATCGCATGGTCACTCTCGACTTCAAGCGCAGTGGACGTCATCCGTGCCGCTTAAAGTATGTAGATCGGATTCGAAATGTAGCCGGCACCCTGAATGTTTGACGATTAAGTATGACGCGAGCTGTTGTTGGACCCTCGTAAGTGTAACTTCCAGCTCAATAGTTTCCATGTAAAGTAAAATACGTGTGTCGATTATGCCCACCTCCTTACTCTCGCTTTGCTCCCAGCAGCCACCCTGCCCAGTGGGGAATCCATCCCGGAAGCGCCCCTCTCAGCACCGTCCGATACAGCATCAGTAGTCCTGCCGTACATCCACCGAGGAGAGCTGTCACAGTAACGTACATCCTTACCCGCTCACCTGCAGTCATTGCACGGTCAGGCCCTCCCGGTATCGACGAGTACCTTCGAGAGTGGAGATATGTATGAAGAGAGGGGAGATCAGAAGATAAAGGGGACTTACGGGTTCATCGCAATGCCACAGATAGCATGGAAGACGTCCGCCGTCTGGCCGGTCTTGATACTGACAGAAACCGGCACTTGCAGCCCTAGTCGACGGCAGTAAACATCTGGTTGCACCTCATGCCGCTGTTGCGCTAAGTCAAGATCTGATTTTGTCGCCACAAATAGCGTCGGTATATGGTCCAAGCTGTATTGTTGCTTCCACACCAATTAGCATTAGTAAATACCACATGCCTTGGAAGCTTACTCGTAGATTGCTGATATATGAGAACGAATTCGTATCGCTGGAGTCGTGAACGTATATGATGACATCCACAAGATCCGTCTTCTTCGGACTCCGCAACGTCTCCGCCTCGTACTTGGATCCAAACTCTTGCAGCTACCAGCGTGGCCACCACATAAGCACTACATTAAAAGCGTAAACGGATGACACGCACCACCAAATATTTCTCCGATCCGTCAATATCAACGGAATTGACAACAGTAATCATTTTACTTGTCGGTTCATACGCCTCCCTAAACGGCTTCTTCACGAACGCCCTCAGGAGAGACGTCTTTCCCGACCCAGCGGCCCCACAGACATAGCCCAAGAACACGTTCCTCGAGACCTTTCCCTTCCGCCGGTCGACTTTTCGTGCTCGCGTGACGTTGAGCGCTGTTGTCCGTGGTTCATCGGGATATC
Organism: Gloeostereum incarnatum; assembly: GCA_004338095.1. NCBI lineage: Eukaryota > Fungi > Basidiomycota > Agaricomycetes > Agaricales > Cyphellaceae > Gloeostereum > Gloeostereum incarnatum. The sequence continues at coordinate 1,177,754 of RZIO01000004.1, forward strand.
CTAGGTATGCAAGATATGCCAAGGTCGTCTTATGGTCTAGTAGTGTTGTCATGCTGGCAAAGGCTGATCGTTAGGATGTGTCTGGCTATTGGGCAACGTAACATTCACCTCCATTGTGCTAACCAACCTTGCAGAGTGATCGCCCCAGTGTCGTCTGAAAGAACGGTGTCCGTCAATTTCTGGGTGGCCCATGGATTTCCAGGTGATGTCGAGAACACTTCTTCCAATTCTTGTGGATTCAAAGCACCGTCCTGGTCCTGAAAGACGCGTTAGACACGAAATGACCCGTGTAAGGGGCAGTGTACCTTGTCGAAAGTCTCAAACACATCTGTAAAGAATTGGTACCCTAGAGGGCTCAACTCCACAGAGCAGTCTGGCGGGACGTCGAGTCTATAGAACATTGAACGTTTTACAAAACTCCAGAAAGGACGGGCGCACCTTGGTGACAAAAAAGATTCTGTCAAACGCAAATCCTCTGCATAGCCAAACTTCCGCAAGACCGTCCATGTCGTTTCCAGTCGCCCCCGTTGGATGAAGATGGTGTGTAAATATAGGAACCCATCCTCTGTCAATCCTCCGTCACGGACACCTCCATCCGCGTGTTCTCTGACCATCTCCTTGATACCCTCCAGCTCCTGAGCCTGTAGTGGCGCGTCGAAACATTTTCGCTGAAGAAAGGGGCCCGTCAGTCAATCAGAAGAAAGTGCTTGGCGGACTGACCTGGAATTCATTAAGCTCGGCTGCATCTAGTAAGCCGTCCTTGTTGGAGTCGCATAGTTTAAATATCCGTTTTAGGGCTTTTATGCAGGCAGGCTTAAGAACCTAGTAGGACGACAGGCTAAAAGTTTGAAGTTAGGTAGAGATGAGGGATAGAACGTACGTGGTCGCGGGGAGTCGTACAGAGGCGCGGTGGGATGAAGGACGGCTTTTTGGGCAAAATAGAACACCTCGGACACGTTCAGTTGCATCTTCGCTGAGCATTCAACACATGTCTCCACTTCCTAAGCGGACAGAGGTTAGGAGTAGCCCCGTAAATTACCTGACAAGGAGGAATACCTTGAATTCGTTCATGATGGGAACAATCTCATCCTCCAATGCTTCGTTAGTGACTTCTCCGCCTCTGAGGTCGATTTTGTTTCCAACGAGGATGACAGGGACCTAGAACGACATGAGGTCATGCACATGGTGACGAGGGGAAGAGAAATAGTACATTGACACCCAGCTGACGGAAATGTGGCAACCAATATGTTGGTATTCGATCGAAAGAGTTGGGGTTGTCAATAGAGTATACAACGCAAATGACATGGGCTTTTTTGATTTCGGACTCGAGACGAGGGAGATCTTCTGGTCCTGCTGCGACAATAGAGGATCGTCGGTGATATTCCGAAAGCTTTGACCGGAGCCGTACCTCCAGAATCCACGATATAGGTCGTGACGTTCTCGGGTGTTACTTCTGGGGGAATAGTGACTTCGGGGACAACATGCTGGACCTGGAGAGACAGAGAGCAGCTGAGCGATGCGAATGGGCATGTAAGAGGTTGATTATTCACGTGTGCGACAAAAGATTCTTTAATGAGGGAAGTAACTATTGTACTCTTCCCCACACCATCTGAGGCACATGTGATGAACGAATACTGCAACATTGAAGAAAAATGAATTTACCGTCGCCAACGAGTAGAATCCTAACATCCCTCCGCATTTCCCAAAGATGCAATGCAGTATGGTGGTGGCGAGGATAGAGAACGTAACGGGTCGGGAAGCGTAGTATACGCGTGAACGCCAAATTCGGCATCCCTTTAAGGGTAGAAGTTCCCACCAGTGCTTTGAGGATTTTCGCTTGACACATGTTGCCACACTACCCTTCACTACAAACGGAAGCAAGGGAATTACAGCGGGTACTACAGGCACTAAGTGTGTAGATAAGGGATCAACTCAGCCTCGTACAGTGTGCCTTTGCTCGCCGGGGGGGCCCTAGTCTTTGTTTGGTGTGGGTGGCGTGAACCTTTTGCCAAACAACTCTGCGGCCAATGCCATGACATCAAATGTTATGTTGTTGTTGTTTTTATCCCAGCAGCTCCATACGAGGCCACGCTCAGGCTTTTGAAGATGTGAGTGTTCTGCTCTTTGTGAGGTTTGCTTACCGCTCAAAATGAAACAGCAACCCTAAATTTCTGGACGTGTTTCGCATGAATATTCTTCATCTACCCCACGACATCCTCTTATGGATCTTGTCCGATCTACCATTAGCAGTGTTGGCGACTCTATCAGCCACCTGCAAAGATCTGCATGAATTAGTGAGTCTTAAAATGTTCCTCTTAGAATTATGTCGACTGAAGTCACGTCCAGGTCAACCAATATGGATGGAACATCTACCTTCGCGATCATCCTCGACCATCCTTTAGTCTAGCTAAATCACGCGAAATATGGTCTGCAAGACTTCGTGTTCGTTATGATACACTTGTCGATCGTAAATGGCCTCAGTATGACTTCCTAGCACAGCCGCTTTCAAGCCCTTGGAAGGGAAAGTTGCAGCCTGTTATGAAGGCTACGTCTTCACGTCTTATAGTCGCAGCAGGCAGTACTTTGTTCTCCTACCTCTTCGGGACATCGCCAGATGGCCATACACCTCCAATATCCTTCGAAGGGTCTTGCTCTGTCCCTGAGCGTGACACAGGAAATCGTGATATTACGTCCTGTGCTGTCCTTTCTGAAGATCCTGATACATCGATCCTTGTCGGATTCTACGATGGCTCCCTGTGCCACGTAAGGTTAGAATCGAGAATCAACGAACTAGAGGCTTATGTATCACCCGGATATTTTGGTATCCACGGGGGTGCGACTATCGAACATCTCGACTCACAAGGAACTTTAGTCTTGTCGCTATCGTCAGACGGGAAGGCTGCCCTATCAAGTTCTTCCTCGTCCCTCACCTGTCTGTCCACCATAGACCTTGGCCAAAGAAGCTGGACTTCACACCTCTGTATGGATAGTCCATCTCCATTTGCAGCGTTTGGTACATCCTCCGCCACCCCTCTCGCTATTCACAGCATTCGCAACGAGGAGCTCTCTCCAAACCCTACATACGTCCCGTCAGTTGACTCATCTACATCGGCAGTGTATAGCATCACTCGCGCTCCCTTATCTTGCGCATGGGGCTCATCTCCTCAAATTCTCGTCAGCGGCTGGTACGATGGTCAAGTGCGCTGCTATGACCTCCGCGAATCTAATCCACGCAGCATACTCAGTGTAGCAGACCCGTGGTCGTTCGAGCCGATCTATTCTGTTTCGTGCGGAGGAGGTTCTGCCAACCACATAGCGGCCGGTTCTGCCCGGCACAGTGTTGTATCATTTTGGGATGTTCGTTACCCGTCCAAAGGATGGAGTGTACATGCCCCTGGCAATGATTCTTCTCCGGTTTATGAGGTTATTCTTGAAAGCTCCCGGCTTTTCGGTGCAACACAGAGTAGACCATTTGTGTACGATTTCGTGAGCCCTCTTCTCACATGCATGTGTGTGCCTCCTGAATGCCTTGCAGGGTCCAGACGCTGCGTCCATCTCGTACCCTTCACTCCCTCGAAATTACAAAGTGCAAGGCCTCAAACGCAGCAGAAATGGGGCAGGGTATTATGTGACGAAGTACCATCACGAACCGTATTACAACGCATAGAATAACAACAACTACAAACAATCTTTACACTTAACTACTATTCTTTCTTACCGCCAAGGATCGAAGACAACCTTTCCAACCTCGCCCTTGTCGAAAGCACGATACATTTCCGTGGTTTGCCCGAAGTCTACGATCCTGTCGATCAGACTAGACGGATCCCCAACAGTCCCAAACACGTCCTGGCGTTTCACTGCGAAGCTCATCTTAGGAATAAATTCTGCGAAGGAGACATGAATCCTCACCTAATAGATCAAATGCTGCTGGGATCATCGCTCGAGCAGGGCAACGACCAAAGTCAAGCGAGATGTTTTTGCTGTACATGTCGTCCCCTGTGAACGGCATCGATTCTCCTTTCTGTACTCCGACGGAGGTAATGACGCCAAATGGTCGGACGAGATCGTACGCTAGCGATAATGCACTGTTGTTGCCCACAATCTACGCCCATTCAGTCACTCAACGTCATCGACGAGCAGGAACACTAACCTCAAGAACTGCATCACAACCGATGTCAGAAGTCCACCCGTTGACTTTCACTTTGGCGTCCTCGATAGAAAGCGCAAGAAATTCCCCTTTCCCCTTCCCATCGTCCCCAATCTTAGCATAGACGGCCGTCATCTTCTCCCTCCTCGACTCCAAAGGGTCAACGCCGACGATCCGGAAAGGTGCACCTTTCGTGGCAAGTACGTCTAGTAGCGCGACGGCCGTACACACGCCCACAGGACCTAGCCCAACAATGGCAAATGTAAGCACCCTATCCCCTGGCCTGATGAGGATCTGCTCTCGTTTGGGATCAGCAGCGAGCACACTGAGAGGCCAAGGACGTCCGGTCAGTGCTGGTGCAATTTTTGGATGGTTCGTTGCTTGAAGAGCGGCAAACAAGCCGGTGGGGAGGATGTCACCTAAGATTAGCAAGGAGCTGTCAGAAAGAGATTGTGATCTAGCTTGTTCGGACGGCCACGAGTTCGGATCGCTAAGATTGTAAAGTGTTCCCCCTGCTTTGGGGACACGGATAAATTGGGCTTGAGCCCCGTCAAGTTTCGGGGAACCTATGAGAAGACCATCGGGACATCGACAGGTGTAACCTAGTCGACAGAATCTATACACGAGTAAGTAGGTGTTGAGACATTTAGGCGGCTGGACTGACTGGCATTCGCCACAATTGGTTGTGAATGGAGAAACTACCTTGTCTCCGACCTTCAGAGTAGAATACAATGCAGGTCGCCCCTCCGAGGTCTGTGTATTGAAGCTGGAACCGAGCTCGATAATCACGCCGATGAACTCGTGCCCGCACGTATGACTTGTTCCAGGTCAATCTATAGGCGATGAGGAAAGGATGTGTAGACTCACACTCGGTTTGCAGGAACAGGTTCATGTCCTCGGTAAACATGCAGATCGCTCCCTGTTCACCGATAAGATACCGACCGTTACAAAGGTAGTGTAGTGTTACCACAAAGCGCAGCCAGCTGATTTGGGTTGGTTGGAACTAGATCGATTGTACATGCACAGAGGAGGCATTAACTCACTTTGACTTTCACGATGGCATCGTCTGCATGTTGTATCCTGCCGGTTGGTATAAATTGATCGGTCGAGGGGAACCTGGAAATTGCACGCACACAGGAAGATCCACCTTTTCAACCCTAACGTCGTATGGTTTATACAGCCGCACTGCGAGATGCGACGAAGTAGACATGGTCAAGAGCAAGAATGGTCGGAATTACTCGCAGTCGGGAGATGCCCGGAGTCGGCCCTTTCGACCGACAAAGTTTAAAAGACAAATTTCAGGAATTTTACTACTTTAGCATCTTCGATACCTGCCAACTTCTAGCATTCCTTGTGGACTCCATGTACAAGTAGCAGGCTGTCTGTGCAAATTTAGTGTGGCGGGATGTGGCGGCGCAAGATGCCAGTGCAAAGGACCGAGGTACAATACATGTTATCCGCACTAATTAATTCGCACGCTGCGGCTCATCGTGCTTGCCTTCATACCACATCGCCTTCAACCACCATGGGATTCCAGTAAGTATGATACTCAACGCTCTCGTACCGATTCTCATTTTCCGTAGTCTTCTAGGTCCCCGAGTCGTTCGTAAGTTCTTATGTGGCGCAGCTTTCCTTTATCAATCAGTACTTACCAGTATGATAGATACCCATAAACGCCATAGAGTCATCCCGGGGTTTGACCTTCTCTGACATGGAAAGACTACTGTTCTGACATCTTTCTTTAGGTTCCTCTATGTGACTTTCATAGGCCTAAAGCCCAAGTTCTCTGTTCACATTGGCAGACACGTCCATATCAACTGATCATGAAAATGACACTTTCCACCCGTTTGGTCCTTATGCTACTGTTGTAGACATACACTCTACACGACTGTCGAATACAATGTCTTTCTCACTATCTCATACTGAGTGGATGCCCCGAGAACCCAATAGGATCGTAAAAAACCGGGACATTATATGTAGGCCTAACAAAACAAGACAGGGGTACAATGCAATAAAATAAGACTGAGACAGAGGAAAAATAAACAGATATGCAAGTGTATGAACGAATGTGAGGGTATGAAGACAGCTAAATGACAACAGAACACAATAACAATCCCAAATATGATCACAGGC
>RZIO01000004.1:1184067-1208803 GCA_004338095.1 Gloeostereum incarnatum
TTCGAAAGAGAAGGGCAAGATAAAAGGGATAGCGATGTGTTCATCAATGCAAGTTGCCCGACGCTCCGGGCGACGGAATGGGGGGATTAAGCAGTTGTTGCTGCCTGAGGGTGACTCCGTGCAGCCCAACTGAAAAGCTGCCGCATGTCGCCTCCTACGTTAACTGGCGGTCCATCAGCAGGCTGTTTTGGCTCCACCATAAGACTGTTTGCACCACAGTCAAATCACAGTCGAAGGAAAGAGTGTGGAAAACATACCTCCGACGGTACAGATCTTGAAGGTCGCTGTTTCGCCGCGAGTCATTGAAGACGACGTTAAGGTACTCCTGCACTTCTGGAATAGCCTTCAAGTTATAAGGCACCTGGAATCGTTGCATGTCTAGAGACGCGGAGGGTTAGATGAAATAAAACTGTTAAATTGTGTATGGACCTTGCACGATTCTGGCTAGTTTGTGGTACTTGTTGAAGTTGAGCAACTTCTTATCCGACTTCGGCGACGCTCGGTGAGAGGGGTTCCCTTCCCGACAGAAGGTGACGTCGGTAAGATAGATTCCTGGGACGACAATGAGGGGAAGATCTCGCTGAGATATATTGCCGAACACTTACCAAGGAAGGGCACGGCAGGCGGCGCGGTATTACGAAGTTTAGTCCGATACTCCCGATAGTTACGACTGTGGTCGGCTAGTCTCCTCAGAGCCTCCAACTGGATCTTGTTCTTTTGAGGAACGCCCTAGAGTCAAGATGTCAGCTAGCTGATCCGCACGAAGTGTCATGCAACGACTTACCGCCCATGTTTGGTGTAGCCGTGATATAGTCGAGGAGTCTAAGGCAGCCAACATAGACCGAGTGGTACTATAGTTGTGCAAAGACGTGCAACGCTATAAACGCAAGGTTTACCATCAAAGGGAGGGACGCAGACATGGAGGAGAACACTTACGTCGGCGACCTTGATGAAAAACTTTACCAAGCCTATCCGCTTCTTGATATCGAGCTCATTCAAGATGCTCTCAGAAACCCATCCAGTTATGATCGTGCTGAGCGATGACATCGCCCTAACATTAGCAGGAGGCTTCGCCCCATCCTGACTTGACTCTAAAATCTCTTCAGGCTGAATAGCACAGTAAAGAGTGCACTCCATGATCGTCAATTGCCTGGCAAGCTCCAACGAGTCAAAGTCTGTAATGGCTATCGCCTTGAAGTTCTTCGCCCGCAGTGCCGCAAGTAACGTCTTTGTCATGGTCGGTCGCGGAATTTCTGCTGTGGGAACAGTAGCAGATGGCGGGTTGATTGACATCCCTGGATCTCGTGTTCGGTCACCTTTGGGGCTGATTGCCACGTCAGTAGTCTGTCTTCTCATCTCGAGCAGCTCCAATATTCTTTGCGCTGGTCCGGGAAACATCAACGCTAGACCCTCCTTGGTGAATTTGGTTAACGCAGGGAGCGTAACGTCATCAACGCTGGGGCGCCAATACGACTCCGCCCACATTTTGATGAAGTTGGACACTCGCAAACGCACGGGAATGCCTTTGCGCTGTTGCCACAATTGAGTGACCTCGTCACGAGTGATATCCGCAGGAGGAAGAAGGTTATATCTTGCTATCAGTGCGTCAACTAGCTCTGAAGGCGAAGAAAATAGCCTGAATGTGAGGAAGAACACGGCGGAAAATGCGGGGTCCACGATACTGTCATGAGGCGTCATCTTCTCCACCAGTGCAGCAAGCGTCGCTCCGACCAAATGGCCCTCGCTGTTGTAGGCAACCTCGTCCGCGGGATGGTCATGGGACAGCATCCAACCAACAGGATCGGGCGTAGGGAAATCTGGAGCTGGTTCAGAAGACTCTGGTACAGACGGCAGCTCTCCGCCGTGGATCTTGGCCTCCAAAGCGTAATTCCGCAGGCTACCTTCCCAAGTAGTGCCATCATCAGTGAGTGTTGGGGCGAAGGAGGAAGGAGAAGCAAGATCTGGTTCTATAGGCGCATGCGAGATGACCAGAGGCGAAGGAAGAAGTGTACTGTGTTTTGGTTCTTCCGGCGTCGCAAGGCTGGTATCTGTTGAGCTAGACTTCGAGACGACGCTTCCGCTGCTCTCAGATCCAGACGTCTCATTGGCTCTCATTGGTGGAGGGTTAGGGAGGCGCCGTAGTGTCGTGTCCTCCTCTCCGAGGGATGGCCGCCCGACGGGTATTATGGACATGCTCGTCGCCTTGCCAAGCTGGGGCCTCGAGAACCTACTGGGACCGTACGGGTCCGAGCCAGGATCACCCACATTAGGTACATCCAAGATGAACGGTCTTTCTCCTGCCGAGCGCGTGAGGCACATCTTGACAGCAGCAACACAGTCTGCACCGGTCTTGAGCGCACCGGTAGCAGACCGTAGCAGGTTTTGTTTCTCCTCTTCGTCGGTCATGTCAAGGGGTAGTGGGAGAGTCAGCATTTGAACAGACTCTGCAAAATTGCTGGTGACAGTATACAAGCCATCCTTCGCTATTCTCAGATTGCCCAATCGATTCTCGGGGACGTCTGGGTGCAACAGGACGGCTTCGACGATTGTCAGGAGTTTGCACACCATCTCTACAATCTCGCGAACAAGATCATACATATGCCCCGTACTGGAAGCATGCGAGAACCGAGAATGGGAATGGGCATGGCCGATGAACGCGGCGATGGTCGAGAGATACTGGTCGTGCGTCGACCGTAGAGCCTCCATGACTTGAACAGTTGTGCACGGGCCCTGTAGGAAAGCTGTCTTCGTAGGAGGAGGGGATGACTCCAGTGATGAGAAGGAGGAAGAAGACGCAGTGCTTGCATGCGACTTCGCAGGTTTGTATCTCCTTAATACCTTCTCACGAAGCTGAGGATCAGGAGTACCTCCACTTGATTTCGAAGGTAGCATTGGCACGGCAGGGACAGCCACGTCTCGAACAGAAGATCTCTGCAGGGTTCGCAAATCACCCATGCTCTTTGCCCGCATAGCTGACCCTGGTGTCCCTGGCCTATCTTTTACCCGCGGGCCTTTAGGTCCTTGGGGAGTGCGGGCGAACACCGAAGCTCGTCTGGGTGTATCGAAGGAGCGATTGGCCTCTTCCCCGTCAGTGGTGGCTTCGACTGATTTCCGCCGCTGCGGAATCGCTATACCGCATTGGACAGCAGTCGCGAGAAACCGCCTGACATGTGCGAAAACCTGCCCACTCATCCTCAACATTGTCTCGACCTCATACTCCTGCGTGACTTCATCGGCCTGTGCATTCGAGGCTTTCTTGGATTGGTTAACGAGTTCGGCAAGAACAGCCAATATTCGAGCCCTTCCTTTGGCCAAGATGGGATATCGCTGCAGTATAGGCGCATCGCGAAGTAGCGTGTCTGTCGCGGAGAGGACAGAACGTACGCAGGAAATGATGCACGCGGTTGACGGTTGAAAATGGGATATCCGATTTGATCGTACCGCGCTCTGTAAAAGGGAGAGACCATGGGCTAAAGGGTCCATTATGGGAGGATAGGAAGCATCTCCTTCCGAAGATACAGACAAGGAAGAAGTTCGCGAGTGATTATGGGGGTCAAATTCGCGGGAAGTGTTGCTTGCCCATGATGTCACCGAGGATGTAGAGTTACTGTGAGAATGTTTCCCCTGAAATACTCCGGGTTAAGTTCGTATGCATCGAGTCGTTTAGGAGCTCACCAGTGGTATTCGTGTTGCCTCCTCTTCCTCAAAGTCCACATCCGAGTTGACATAATTGCTTGGAAACCAACCTCTCCTTCCTTCCAACTCCCCATCCCACCACCCACTTGAGTCTCGATTCAAGACACGAATAACTTGACCGGCCCGAAAAGATAAGCACGTTGCATTCTGATGCTGGGGGAAGTAATCATGCATTGCCAAAACGTACTCAGACGCGTCGACTTCATCGTCAGACATAGGGCTGGGTGTGGTCCTTATGGGAGAAGATGAGGCGCCGGGCATGAGTAAAGATGATGTCGACGCATTCGTGGATCCAGTCGTCGGAGAAACAATGGATAGAGAAGAAGAGGACGCGGTTGAGGCACTGCGTAGTCGGTCTCCTATAGCTTCGACTCGTAATGAGGGGTTGGCAATCGAAGGAGACCTTCGGGATGGTCCAGCCATGAAGACAGAGGTGTCAATTTTGAGTTGCGAAGACTGCATGATAAATGAAATGCAGACTGAAGGTTACGACTGTCAGATATTACGGCCAAGTTGAGTAACATTAACGCGCACCAAATGTTTGCTATATGTCCAGAAAGCAAAAGAGACTATGGACAGAGTTGTATTCCGAGCAGCAAAGGTCAGGGGGTTGGAGCCGTAGCGGAAGCCGAGTAGATATGTGATTTGGTAGTAAGTAGACAGGCGTTGCTGCTCGTATGTAATGGCGAGAGTAATGAAGGCTATTGGGAGTTTCGTGTATCGAGTAATATCTCAATCTTGAAATGAGAGATATTGGTGAAGACTTGAACTTATTTAACTGGGGAACTTGTCGGTGGATAAAAATGGGTGAGATTAAGCAAATGGAAGGTCGTAAAAGATGGCGTCGGGGGCGTCGCAAAACGGCGAGGAGTACGACTATAGAAGAAGCATGGAAGAGAGAAGCCAGAAGGAACGGCGGGCACAGTATTGACAAGTTAGGAATGCGGGTATGTAAGGGCCTAGTCTTCGAATATCCAACATCGACCCGGTCACAGCGGGTCACACGATTGATCCTTTGCCGATGATGTGCGCCACACATGTGTCTCAAAACTTATTCTGAGATTACCTTTCCACGTCTTACTGCGCCATTTCCTTTCTATTCGACACTACTGGCAATCATCTACAAGAATTATTCCTCTATCAAAGCACTCAACTATTATCTCACTCGTAACCTTGGCGAATGGTGATGATGTATAGTTCATATCCATCCTCCAGTTCTAATTAGTCTGTTCTTTTTACCTTGGGATGATAAATAATCCTGGCGACGACACAGATGACCTTTCTTGCATCATTAAGATTATCATTTCCATCAACACTCCCATCACACTTCTTTTCCGTTTATCTTGCTCTCGTAGGCTCTCGTCCGGACTTGCTGTACCCCAGTGTACCTCGCTACCAAGTCTTTCCAAATGTCTTTGTGAAATCGACTAAGACTCCATCCCAGAAGTGTGTTCGTATTCAGTACATTGCTTAAGGTTCTTGTGCCTTTTACCTACTGGACACTCGGAGACATCAAGAGTAAGACTCTTCAATATTTAGGTCGCAGGATGGCTTGCCTTGGATACTTGTATTGTCCTTCGAGGACGGCGATGCACGCCATGCCCACCGACAAGGATTCAATGCTCCACTGTTGCGCGGTGGACGATAGCTCAGGAAGGAAGTCAGCGTGCACTTGGCATTTTCATTCGGCCAGTGCAATGATGACCTACCAATGCCTTACTACTTTGCAATTGACGAGTTGTCTTCCACCAGTCAGTTCTCTCAGATCTGGGCATGCCTGAAGACCCGATAGCTCAAGCAATACGTCTGTCCACCTGTTGAACGACGATCCGGACCGCGCATGATAACTTATCTCTTCTTGAATTGAATAAGGTTGTCGTCCTGAAGGGGCATTTCAAACAGACTTCCAGCATCGATCTCTCAAAATGAGATTTCCGCGATAGCTGCTTCGAGATAATGCTCCAACCACTTCTTTCCGTCGGCCAGATGCAACATATTCTCCGCTCGACGCCACACCATAGGCTGCCTAATGTGTCTTAAAATCATCAACCCCGACCGTGGTTGAGCATCATACGATCAACGGTCCACAGACGCTCTGGATGTCTTGTATGTCCTTTACGACTATCAGGTCGTATGATTCCCTAACCGATATCTATTCCCCGTTATCGTTGTAACACTCCCTTTTCTCTGGCCTTCCGGAATCTTCCTGAGAAGAACTCGCGAGGTCTCAATTCTGGGGTATTTGACGAGGCATATCGGCCCCTACATGCTTCTGTCAACTATTTCTTGCCATTGGACAATCGCGCTCACATCAGTAAATCGATAACGCGTTTGAAGGGTCTTCTTTCCAGCGAACTTCGCCCTGCATGGACAGATGACCCAGAAGGAACGGCACAATGAACGGAGACGATACAATCAGATCAAGATCATGTTGGATCCGCTGTGGGTCCTATAAAAGTAACTAGAGCAAGGTTGAGCTCTGTACTCTGCCCATGGTGAGCTTCTCTAATAGCGTCTTCTCCACATCCTGAACGTGCCTCGTACCTACCCCCATCTAATTCTAGGGTGTGGAAATCAAAACAACAGTTCCAGGTGATGGAAAGACGTTCCCGAAGAAAGGAGGTGCATGTCTAAACGCCACATCCGCACCCTACCATCACGCTCATTTTCTCGCAGACAAGGTCCACGTGCATTACACGGGAAAACTCGAAGACGGAACCAAATTCGACTCCAGCTACGATAGGCAAGTAGATCTTTCCATTATCTTTTTCCTTCAGATCCCCCATGACGATAGTGGCACTCAGGGGATCAGTGTTCGTGACAGAGATCGGCGTTGGCAAGGTCATCAGAGGATGGGACGAGGGTAGGTGGTTGTGCACCACTGTGTTTTGTCTTTTGATAATCGTCCGCCCCGCTCCGGATCAGGTGTTCTCAAGATGTCACTCGGCGAGAAAGGCATACTCAAAATAACCGCCGACTATGTACGAACGTGCCCCCTCTCCTTCTCCCCTCGCTCATTTTCCACGACAGGCTTACGGTTCCCGTGGATTCCAACCATTCATCCCGCCAGATGCAGATCTAACGTTTGAAATACATTTGGTGAACATTACTACCTAAATCACCCTTTCTTACATTGGTCGTGGTGGACTTTTGTGGCGCGACGTTGTCTTCTTAGTTGTACATATGCTTGCATTTTCCTACTCTCTCAAGGACACTGTATTTTCAAACGATAACACTGCGATACTACACGCTTCATCTCGCGACCGGCCTCTGGCTGTTGGATCTATTTTCGATGGCGATCCCTTGAATGTACGATGTCCTGCAGAAGTTGCCGATGTCTTTCCTCCGTGGCCCTTTGCTGCCCTACATACATCACGCATTTTGAAGACCTGATGGCATGGTAGATATCGCTCACTCGCACCTTCCATGAAAGCGAGCATTTCAGCATTCCTGGTATGCTGGTTCTCCCTTATCAACTGAAGCAGCTCCTCGGTGCTTTCCGGCGTCGTGTCAACATCTGCATTTTAGCAGTTAGACTTGAAACTAGAAGCACTCAATATACGCGTACCATTAGTTTTCCCTTCAAATGACTTCTTCACTTCATTCCGGATGCTATTTAGCTGCGTCCTTAGGTCTTCCATTTGCTGCTCTTGTTCTGCTCTCCGAGCTGCTCGCTCTTCCTCCGCACTCGGCATTCTTGCGAGACATTCGTCCTTGCTTTGCCGTTGCTCTCTGAGAAGGGTCTGGATGTAGTCGATCTGGTCTTGGATCGAACCTCTCGGATCGTCTTCCATCATGTTGATGGTTAGTGACCAAGCCGTAGTGTGATGCGTGCAAGGGATAACATAAAGTAATCAGTGACGGTCTATAGTACAATGATACACATTAGACACGCTGAAGAGTACGTTGCTCAGAAGGTGGTCCTGGACCTTCAGTAGGTGCTGATGGTCTCGCTTGTACTTCTAGGTGTTCCAAGGCGTCCCGGACAATGCCGGAGTGCATCCTTGATATTTCAGAGTCCGTGGGACGTGCGACCCGGCGAATGGTAAGGATTCTGAGAGTATGGTTAAAGATACGAACGACATGAGGATGAGTGCCGAAGGAAGCTTACAGACGACAAGCCTAGAAAAGGTTACAATGATAGTCAGATCATTGCCGCGGAGGGAGGAGAGAGTCGGGATGGTTCGCACCAGCACGTCGGAGAACAGAAAGTTTAGCTGAAGGCCTATGCCGTGGTATTGGCGGTCGTTGCTTAGGCTGAATATCAACACAGGAGAAGCTCGCGCCTTCTCAACGGAACGTACCTAAAGTATACAGTTGCGGTGATAAGATTGAGCACAGACATCGTCACGAAGACTAAGAGGCCTAAGCGTCTACGACGTCAACCAATTACTATGGGTTATACCTTCACGCACCTTGAGCCACGAAAACCTTCCCTAGAAACCCTTGTACACCCCGTTTGACGCAGTGCTATTAGGACGGCTATGCCTTGAGCATAAGTTCTCTTGGAGAAAACAAGAAATTCTCACTTGTACGACCATGAATATTGTAAGCAGGTCGAAGCAGAAGGTCCCGATCTGACGATAAGGATATCTGAGCTCTGAACAATACAACCTGGCGCTTTCCCAGCCAATCACAGACCATGAATAGCTGTTGGTATAGGTCAGGTCTTGACACAGAAACCGACATGTACGACGTACACCCATAGGTACGGTAGAATTACTCCCAGGAGGATTTATCCTGATATGTCCGAAGCAGCCCGAATTCCCCAGTATCGAGAAAAGCTCCGAGGCGACTGGACAGACATTTAGTAAAACGCCGCAGTGAACTTAAAAACTCACGCTCAAAGGATGTAGCAAATATGATAACCCCACCGATTACAAGAAGCGCGTAAAAGGAAGACAAGAGGACAAGTATTGTCGTCTTGCGACCCGTGAACGCGTACGTTCGGAGGAGAACGACAGCTAAGTTCATAAGGATGTCAGTGGATCGTATCCCTTGTAGACGTATTGACGGACTTTGGGGAGTTAGTTGCTACTCAGCCGTCAGCTCATTCAAGAGAGAAATCAGCGCTAACACAGTACTTACAAAGATAATAAACAGCCCATACAAAGGTTTTACGACGTCTGCGCACACCTCTGCAGGATGATCTCCTAACCAAGCCCACATATAGACGGGGTACACGAAGAGTGGGTAGTAGCGGCATACGAGGTATGTCATTTTCATTACGTTCCACTTTGAATGCAGCACCTACAGGGATATTCGTATGAGTATCGTATGACAGAGCAAAAAAGAATAGTCACACACCAGGTCTATCTCATCCCCCACCGAGATGATCCAGTCATACACTACCAATGCATACGCCGCTGCAGGGAGCCACCAGTCAGCCCGCAGAGCAAAGAGAAATAGATCATCCAACACACCTGTTAAGGCATACCGACCTCTGAGAAGCACGCATGAATGCACGTAGTTTGGTATTCTAGGAAAGCCAACATACAACATGAGTATATCCATCGCGAGCGCCACCACATCCCCTTCAACCATGGAGCAGGAAGCCTGCCGCTAGCAACTAGTAGCACTGGGCACACTAGACTTCACGAGTTGTCGACAAGAGAGTTTCCGGAGCAAGGCTGCACGCCTGCACATGTATCTTGGGTCTGCTCACAACTGGCCGTGTGGAAGGAGGTCAAGACCGCAGAAATTATCCTTCAGAGGGAGTAGTACTAGTAGTTGTGAGAGGGATGTCACGGTGTTCAAAATGACCAAAATGATACTACTCAGGCACAGTGGGCGGCAGATCGTTCCGAGTCGACCTCGAGTCCCCGACGGTGAGATCAATAACCCCAAGTAGGTGCAATGTTGCCCGGATATGGGAGTTCTTGCTCGTCCTGAAAAATGGAGGATACAAGGAAAGGTGGGAGAAAACGCCTGTGAGATCCTTCAGGAAACCAACACGATCAAATCTGAACAGATAGGTGGCCCCGCAAGTCAGGCAATCATGAGAAGATAAATTAGTATAATTGTAGCTGGACAGGCGACATACAACATACATCAAAAAGATGACCACACCTGTGAAGCTCTGAGAAGGTTGCGTTCCCTGAGCTCCGCTGATTTCGTGCAATTCTCCGTCCACATGGAGCCTGTGGAATATCCCGCTGTTACCGCCTCCATTCGCCGCCGAGTCTTAACTTATCAGCACCTTCTCCAATGTCAAGATGAAGGGAGTACACTTACATACATTGACGGTCGAGGTGGAGACAGACAGGTTACTCAGGGTTATGTGGCACTTGTGTGAGGCTAAAACAGCATGTCAGAGGCAAGCAAGGGACTTGTGAAAATGGATTCCACTTCGTACACAGTATACACTATACAATAACTTCATCCATATCTGCATCAGAGTCCTCCTCTTCCTCCAACTTTGCTGCAGGCGGCACAGGAAAGAGCGGTGCTGCAAACGGTGGATCATGCACAACTACTGATGTAGAAAGCAGAGATGGAGGTGGCTCCGGTGCAGTCAAAGAACTCTCAGAGACAACTGTCAACTGCGCTGGTGCAGTCTCCGTGGTCGGGGGACCCTCTATGGGCGGTCCTGGGGCCTGCTGACGATTCTTCTCTTCTTCTTCTTCCTGAGCAAGCCCTACGAGTTGTATTGCTAACAACGCCAGCTGTGCCTGCAGCTCCGCACGCGCGTCGTCATCCACATCATCATCTGTCCCCACCGCTTTACCCTCAGTATCCTTTCGGGTAAGCGCCTGACTGCCAACATCAGCAGACAGCTGTAACAAACTCCCGTTGATGGTGTTGAGGATATGCTGCGCGGCCTCGTACGGATCGCTGAGGTCCATCTTGTCGTCCTTCTGTTCGACTTTGGGGACCTGCTGAGAGGGCTGTGGAAGCGGGCGGGCATAAGGATGATAAGGATACCCGTAAGGATAACCAAAGGGTGGCGGGCGGAGATGAGGATGTGGCAGAGGCGCATGAGTAAACGGCGATCCATTCGTATGTCTTGACGACGATGGATTAGACGCGACGGTGACGCTCTCGTGTGCCTGTGGCCGTCGTGTCGCTTTACGCGTAGTCTATGTCAACAGATGAGAACTTTGCAAGAGACAGATTAGACATGAAGCAACAGAACTCACACTCCCACCTTCCCATCTAGGATTTAGCCTGTACTTTCCACTATCACTCTTCTCAAATCTCCCTCGCTTGTACGCCCTCTGAAGAGCCTGGCTGGCACTTGGTCGGAAGTTCTGCATGAGTGGATACTTTGTAGCCATTTTGTTAAACAGATCCTTTGGAGCCATTAGCCCATCAGGCTCGTTGCACTCCGCCAAAGCCTCCACGATCATGTCCTCATAGCTAGGCATATCATCGGATGGTCCATGTGAAGACGATGGCTCTGAAATGGCAGATGGAGCAGGCGTCGGCGTCGGCTGTGGAAGCGGAGGAGCTGGAGGATGTGCTTGAGGATGGGGCTGTGGATGAGGGTAACCTGGAGGAGGCGGAGGGTATCCAGCAGAAGTAGATGCATACGGGTGGGGATAGGGACCGTAAGGCCACGGATGCTGATGTGTGTAATAGGGCGGATATTGTGCTTGATTAGCGTAGACATAAGGATACGGAGGAACAGCTGGCGCTGGCGTGGGCGTGGGCGTAGGCGCAGGTGCAGGGGTTGCAGAGCAACGTTCCGGAGGCTTAGGTCCAGGAGGCGGTGAATCCGGAGATGCAGCAGGGGCAGGAGTCGGCGATGAACTATCTTCTTCCTCTTCGGGGCCCAAAAGAGAGTCCATGATAGGTGCTTCCTGCTTCTTCGGCGAGGGCTCCGGTGTCACTGAGGAGTTTGCTGTCTGCATAGCAGCAATAGCAGAATTCAAGTCCAGCGGCCATATTGTACTTTTCGCATAGGGAGGCACATGAATATCAAAGGCAAGACATATCTCAATTATTTGTTGGGGAGGCAATAGGGCCAGGTATCGTCGTTTGAGATCCAGGTCAGCTAGATATAAGATTAAATAAAACAACATTGTAAGGCAACGATGTATAATAAACCTGGCTGTGGCGGTCGCTGAACATGGTGGAGGTGATGGAGGGACGGAGGAAAGCCGTTGGGCACAGGCAGCATCCGAGAGGTGATAGATAGTTTTTCGAGGACAAGGTTTAACTTACGTAATGCTCGTCCCACCGCTAAGGGTCCAAGGGACGTAAGTACGTGTGTTGAAAACATTCGACAATGGCTTTGGAGTTTCACTGTGTATCGGGAATGTCGACTACGTTCGTTCTGTAATTTTTTCACCTAAACTCGTCCTGCCGGTTAGCCCACCTAAGCTATGTGGCGTCAGGACCCGACTTGAACCTGTATACATCCTGCATAAATTCTGGTACCATGGAATGAATCTGGGCTCGGTGAAAGGATTCCTGTTTCTGGCTACCGTGTCTCCTACACGCGCTACCTCTATGCTAAGTACTAAGCATTTGCAACTACATCAACATAGACCATCCCTTGATCAGTCCATGCACAACCCCTCTGATGAACGCCTCATTATCTACACCAGTTCCCCACTAAAACACAGCTTACCCCGCGATCCAAGACTTGATCCCCCTCGGGCCCTCATCTCATCCGATGCAAGGTGACCATTATAGCCATCCACGTCAAGATGAACAAGATGAATGTACCCATTATACAAGGCAGTGATGGACGAGATGGCTTCATATCTATACAATCATCACTCTCCACGTCTTGAGGTCATCTGAGCGTCCTGGAAACGTTGCTGTTGACATGTTCTAGTCTCGAGACCATGGATGCAGTTGAGCTGGGCTGTTCGAACATGTCAACGACTCCTCGACTCAATGCTGTGATACCCATTAGTGCGCCACGCAACTAACAGCTGAAGCCGGCAACGCTGCTTCGTTGGCGCTTCGCCCGCGCTGGATATCACTGTGATAACGGAGATGAATTCAACGTGTTTGAACCTCCTCATCCAAGGCCTACATTTCAAGAATGGTCACGATCTGTGATAACTTGAATTACCAACCAGCACTCCTGGCGCCAGGGGTGATGTTATTATTTCGACAGCCGGACGCGTGTACATGCACCTCTATAGTATTCGCCAAGAGGGTTTCGCCACTGCTAAACCTTACTGAACATACTCGAAACAAACGTTGCTGTCATGTTCCGGGATCATCTCTCCCATCTTATCGTCGGAGGCTCCTTGTGGTCCCGTTCCTCAACATCAAAATCATGATTTCGGCGTTTGCCAGACAACTGCGTGACAGCGTCCATGGCCCGGAACACCTAGTTATAACTCTTATGGTTGCGTTAAGTTTGAACATAACCTCAACAGCTCAGATGGATGCCCGGATAATCTTGTTATCTGCTAACACGGTTGTTGAACATGAAAGATCCGGTACGTTGCTTATGCGCATGCTATATCACAAGCGAGGGGTCGATATCACTCTACCTAGACCGAACGCGCCAGTAAATAATCGAGCACGCCGCACGCCGCCACAAAAGTCCGATGACCATGGTAATCGCATAAGGCGACCGCGAAATAAGCATTATGGCAATCCCACTTTGGGAGCTGCCGGAGCGTAAGAACTTTTACCTTTACTTTGCGTTTACCTCCCATGCCTCGGTCAAGTTCATCAGCAAATACACCTAGATAATCAAACGAGAGAAAAGGAAGACAGTGATGGTAGATATGTACCCGGTGTGTTCTGTCAGAGAACAAACCCTAGTTAACACGGATTTAATTCCGGGCACATTTGAGACTAAGCAGAAGGCCGAATTAAAAAAGGGAAGGTTGAGTATTTCGGGTGCATAGCTTAATTGCAGCATTTGGGGCAGTCATCATTGGAAGGAGCGCGCTGGGTCGGATCGGAATTCCCGGTCGATATATAGAAAACACTTTGTGTATAGCCTTCCTAGAGGTCGACTCAAGGTTACTCAGACTAAGAATTGCGAATCAGTTGGAGAAGTGGGAAGGCCATCGTCATAAGCGCGCGAATGATCCCAGCCTCCTTGACGTCAATCGTCCTGGACGCGAGGAATCGTCTTTCGCATCAAAGGACAACAGTTCCCAGAAACCTCGCAGCAGGACGACGGCCGCGCGAAGGTCAGAAGGGTATGGCGGATCCCGTTTAACAGTAGAAACAGGTGCCACACTAGATTTGCCACATCCGTGGACCGTGGTCTTGCATCCCAGAAAACCCCCACGAGCAGTGGAAGAGATTGGACTAGGAAGATCATTACCAACGGAAGGCCGCAAGATTTAGAGAGGGAGTACCTTGTCCGTAGACATTAGAAGTACTTGGGAAACACAGCGGCCTCAGAACGCCACATGACCAAAGGAAGACCATACGCGACAGAAGAGGATTTCAGGTCTATAAGGCACTGGTGTGAGAAACCGTCCCCACAAACCCCACAAAAGACAGAGAGAAGTCGCATGAAGGCCCCCGCTTAGCCCCCACGAGAAAGACGGTCGCGAAACGCGTTACGTCAGGCGCTGGACCCTCTTGGACCCTCCAACTTATCAGTACGGCCACGAGCTTTTTCACTGCGTCATCTACAGCACACGGATAGACGCCATTCATTTCAAGAAAGGTGTCGTCGAATCCCAACCCGCGGTCGACAAAGAGAAGTTCAGCCCTCATGGTTTGGAATCGTAGGTACGCAAGGCGTGACGCGTTACGATTGATCATTAGCGGACGGCGTGCGCCGTGCGGGTATCAACGTATGCTGGAATTCTGTAAGCCCGCCCAAAAGACACTACGTAATTGGCAAGTTGCCATGCCCATGCCATATACTGTAATTTGTGGCGTCATGGTGCCAGGTGGACTCGTCGATCGCAAAAAAACATCCGCGGGTGGAATATATTGTTTTTAAAATTTTGTTCCGAGCGGTATCGAAAATGCCGCCGCCACACGACAGAATGTTTTTCACAGTTCGAGTGCATCGATATCGCTGCCTTTCGGGCACTGGGCATTGGGCAAGGGGGCCAAGGGCAAAATGATATTAAAATTGCGCGTGGCCGGTTACATAATGATGAGAGTACATGGACCAGGTTAACATATGCTCATGGACTGAACCGCCACACTAGTTACGTTATGTACGCTCGGCATTCGCAAGTAGCTGAGTGTACACACCCGTAAAGATCGCAGGATCGCACTGACAATTGACAAGAAGAGCATATGATTCTCTTTAGACGCCCGCTCTGTATCAGCGGGAACCCTGAGAAAGATCAGGTTCAAGTCAACAACAACCGTGTGCGTGTGCTTTCAACGGACTTGAAGGAGATGGGCTTTCTGTGCTCCGCTGTCGGCGCGTGGATGCCGTGCGGGAGATAATTGACCTTCAGAAGTCCACGAGGATGGATGATTGATCAGGATATCACTCGGGGGGGACCATATTTGGGGCACAAGAAGGCGGAGGGCGGGGAGGCGTCAGTCAGTCACGCGATGACGTCGTTCCGATTCAGTCCATGACTAATTGAATTCCATGTCCATGGACCATGCAAACTAACTTCCTTTTGAGGAACCTGGAGGCTAGCAGGAGAAAGATCTGTGGCAGGCGTCTGCACAATCCGATTGAATTTTATCAATGCAGCACATGCCTCAGGGAAAGAATTCGAAGATACCTGTGAGATAAGTACTAGCGTCTAGTGGCGGCTGGTCGGCTCCTCTGACCCAGGCGCCATGGAATGGACGCAAGGCGGCGGGACTTGGGATTGAACGAGAGAATCGAATTCGAACACGTCAAGGAATTCATCTGCCATCCATGCGCGGTGATTGTTACACAGACTTGTGAACAGAAGATGAATGTTCGGCTGAATGTTTCATGCGATGCGTACCTTATTCTCGCAGCATGCCAGCCTCCAGGATGTCCGTGGGTGTATTCCAATATTAGGGTGTCTGTCTGTCAAATGGAACCCCTCTGGTTCGTTGAAAAAGTCTACATCGTTGTGCGTATGACGTAGCAGTTGCCTCGATCCATACAACGTGCAAAAAAGATCACCGCGATCGATCAAGGCTCCAAATGTTGTTGGAATTCCCAAATAGCGGATTGTCCTCTCATGAAAATACGCATAGAAGGGAATCTCAATACAGTACATATGTCCTCGGCTTCAATGACCTCACAGCTTCGATTCTTCCTGTGGCGTTCCCCAACAGAAAATAATATAAACGAATAAATACGACAACGGACATGGGGTGAAAGAATAATGCGTGTCGATGTTCATTAAGACTATGTGTTTCGTAATCGTAGAGATCATGTCGTACTAATCGTGGCCACTATGTATAAAACATGTACAGTGCAAAAAAGAATAAAAAATGTCTGTAGTGATAGTACAAGAAAGGTATACACAGCTCAAAACCCGAGAAAGTAACCAATGGTATGTACAGGAATCCAATAAGGTAAGAAGAGACGCACAAAAAGAGGAAAAGAAGACTGTTGTTACAACCTGAAAGGACAAGATTATTGACATTTTATCTCGCGCGTCGGACGAGGGGTGGAAAGTAGGGGATGACGTCGTGGAAATAGATGGGGGATTATAGAGGCGCGTGAGGTAGAATGTTGTTGCTGGATGCGAGCGAAGTGGTGTCGAACCGACACCATCGTAAACATGACATAAAATACACATTGATACACTTGAAAAGGAATGCCGGGGAATTCGTGTGAGGGTATGAATGATGTGTTGAATGAGAACCATGGGCGTGAGTGAAGATGCAATATGATGTGGGGGTCAAGTCCTCATATGGGCTTGCCAGGGAACAGGAAGAGCTTCTTCGAGGTCTGACCTGGTAGTCGCATGATGGGATAGGTTGGGATGTTATCATAAGACCACGAGCGTGCTGAGAAAGAAAGAATCAGATATGGGAAGACGAAGAGAAATAAGAGGTACTCACTCTCGACAGCAGGCCTCCTGGGCTTGGGCAGTTCAGCGCTGAGCATTTGGCCGGTGAATGCATCCTCCTCCTCTGCAATATCTTGGGAAGACTCAAAAGAGAGAGGGCTCCGCATCAAGGGACGAGAGGAGGACAACGCAGAGCGAGACGACTTTGGGTAGCTGCTGCTGCTGGGAGGGTAGCTTCGGGATGATGGTCGCGTGGAGGAGGCAGAAGAGGTCGGGGTAGACGTTACCGACTGGGCCGAATAAGAACGCTTGAGGACGGCTGGAACGAGCAGCTTGTCTTCAGCGTCGGAAGGGATAATGGAGCGATCCCTCTTCGGCGGAGAACGGGTGGGAGAGGGGCTGGCCATGGAAGATACAGAAGTCCGGCTCTCAGATCTCTTCGTGAAGGAAGAGGAGAATTTCTCGAGGAGCTCGTCGGACTCTGACCTCTTCCTTGGACCAGCAGCGGGTGAAGAAACGCGAGGAGGTGCGGAGGTAGAAACATCTTGCTGCCTCCTGTTGAGAGCGGCACGATGGGGAGAGGCGACGAACCCGTCATAGGCCTTGCAAGGCAACGAAGAGTTGGCGGAGTTCTCGAGGTGGCCAAAAGCGTCGGCAGTCGACGTAGCTGTGGTAGGCACAGCCGAGAAAGAATACAGCGCGGCTCGCCAAGCATTGGAACCATCGTTCCAACCTGGGATCACGCGTCGTTCTGGGGGATTAGAATAGCGGCCATTCTTGGTGGAGGGGCCGTAGGTGCTGACAGACTGGAGGAACTTGTTGGCCATCATGATACCTGTGTTGTACTCGGAAGAGCCGGCAGACTTCTTTGTCTTTGGCTTCTTGACGAAGGGCGCTGGAGGTGGGGGTGGTGGTGGATACATGGCAGTGAGCTCAGCCATGGTTGGTGGCTTGCTGTCATAGGAGCCGTTGGAAGAAGAGGAACTGTCGGCCTCACTCTCTGCATCACTGACAGTAGCATCCACAGATGATGGAGAGCGACGTGTGGCTGAGGGAATAGAGTCGCGACTGGGATTGAAGTTGAGGGGATAACCGGTCGTGGACTCTCTGAGGTCTGCCAAACGACACTCTTCAGAGCAGTAGAGAGGATATGGACCCTGGTCAATAATGACACGATTTATCTTTTGGATTGGAGGAGGGGGGGCTGGTGGTGGCATGGTTAGCCACAAAGGAGTGCAATAAAGAAAAACGAGAGAACTAACCAGGCTGAGACTTGATGGTCCCATTGGGCTTGACTCGACCAGTTCCGTGTAAAAGTCCACCGCGGTGCTGTCTTTTGCGCTGGACGTTATTCGGGTGACTGGGACTAGGGGGCGGCGGGGGCGGGGGGAAAGCCGCCGTGTCGGTGATGGGAGCGGCGAGGAGGCCGTCGTCGAGGGTAGTACGCTTTGGGATTATCTGTCTGTCGCAGACGGGACAGAAGGGCGTTTCAAAATCCATCGAGTCAGCGTGAGGGGGACAACTGGTTTTGGCGGATTCTTGAACCCGTCCTTTATCAACCTCCAAGCCCGATTCAGATCTCCACGCTTATGTCACCCGCATTGCCGGGAAAATCTCCCATTTCCCCGTGGTCCACCGGACCAACTTAACATTCCCCGTTCGGCCGATCCATTTTTGGATTTATAATTATTTATTTATTTAATTTTACCACGGCGCGTGCGGCCGTCCTCCCCTGCTCAATCCTGCTCGCCACAGAATGAAAGCTGGGTCTCTCCTCATTATAATATATATACCCGCAAGGTCCCCGTCGTGCACCCACTTTTTGACTAATGAAAGGTTCATGCGAAATGACCGAACGTCGGCCGGCCCTATGTGACCCTGGCGACTAGCGACATTCCTGTATGGCCAAGACCAATTTCGATACAAGATCGCCGTCAACCCTGAACACGATGAGTTCATTTTTTCCTTCCACAGGAGATCTTGTGTGTCAAAACATTTTCATGAGACCGCAACTGCGACGGTAGCCCTGCGCCCCTCTCCTTCAACATGAGCTCTGTTGCTACTTTATCTCATTTCCCGCTCTCATTGGTTCGCGTTAATGAACTTCCCGTCCCCACACAAACCCTTTGCCCACACACACACACTACTTTTTCATACGCCTTAGCAGCAAGGAGCTATACGTATTTAACCTTTACACGAGTACCCTCACTCACACGTCTAACCTTTGTGTGAGAAACATATCAGCCTCACGTTCCTGCGGCTCTTTGCGGTCATAAATCACGAACAATCTCTGGTCCTCGAGATATCCCGAGGGTCCTCCGACCACCCCGGTATTCTACCTACACCCAGGAGTACTTCATCCCACATCTCTAATGAGCACCTCAGATCACTGTTTTATCTCCCTAGGTTTCGCCTTTCAGTCGCTGTTGACTACTCTATAGCCATCTCCGCGGGATTGATCTATTGTAACGTCCCCATCCTTACCCCGCGATCTAACATGGAACCTCATCATCGTCTCTCCGGGGGCGGCGCTGGTAGCTTCAACTACTTACTCAGCCTTGCTGCATTCGTCGTCGATGTACCTGCTTCGCGTCTATCCGTAACCTGATCCCGGTAAGTAACGACCTTTCATCGGTAATTTACACTCTTAACTGCTTTTCGGAGTTTGATATTTCTCCAAGTCTTCCATCCGTTCGTTCCTGCTCACTTCATTCGCTTTGTCCATCTATCATCTGTAATATCAACCATCCGAGCCATGCGGGTCGGAGTCGAGTCATCCGCGAGCGTACCCAATCGCAATGGTTCACATTATCACGCTACGATGGATTTGCCTATCGGAACCAGGATACGAAGCCAACGAAACAGCGATCTCTCTCTCGTTCTCTCTCGGAGGTACTCGAAGATGCCGAACCAGTTAAACAACCTTCTCCCCCCGAATCACCACAGTGCCTTTCGCCGGTGTTCTCTCAGCTGTAGTAAGCCCCCGTAGAGCTCACTGCTAGGCGACCCTCTACCCATGTACGACACAACTCCATGGACCGTCTTCTCTTCTTCGTCAATAAGTCTCGTCCGACGACGCCAAATCGTTCTCAAGGTTTGGAGAATGCTGTTGTGATCGCCGTCGATGCAGCCAGTGACTGAAGCGCACGTAGGCGACTTTGCCTTTGGTCCCATGAGCACGAGCGCTCTTCGATGTCATCATCATATATGGGGCGAAGGCCTGAGCGCGGCTGCTTAATAGCTTAATAACACTTTTTTCAGTGACGTCCACAGAATCGTGATATGTCAATGGCCCCAGGATGCGGGTTTCTTCGTACGTAGAACAAGTTCTAAATGTAACGCGTTTCCAAACCTTACTTTCTGCAGCGTTCTCCACTCCCGTCGACCGCTTGGAACGTTCAGCCTTCCAAATTGGTTCTGATTTATGACAGCCCTCACGTCACACCCACTGGCTTCACGGGTCTGCTGACAGTGATAGTAGTACCAACAACCAATAAGTAACTTCCGATGCTGTGAGGGGAGCAGTGTATTGGCCCACCCCCACGGGCGAGCTGTGTTGTAAGCCATTCTCCATACCCCACACTGGTATCTATCAAACACGCTAGCGCTATGAATGACGCTAGGCACCAACTTCCCGCGATTACATACCATCATGGAGTTTGTCCTGGTAACGGCGATGCCTTTCAAGAATCAAGACTGGGCGTTCACTTCATTCAATTCATCGTCTACGGATGCTTTGGAATCAATCATCAATCTTGTTGTGATAGACTAGTGCATATCACCCCGGGGGCCTTGGGACCTTGGCCAGCTTAGTGCCATCCATCTATCTACCACTGCCGGCCGCGGCATCCTCCCTTGGCACTGCTCTACTATCAGTGCTGAGAGGTGAGGCGCGCAGGTGGCGGCATCCCTCCGTGGAGTTAGCGGTCCGTCCCGGGCCGTCCTTTCAGTTGTCCACCTCCCCGATCATCATGCGATCCCTTCAAAGCTATTGAAACGTTCACGAACGTTCTGTGCCTGCTTACCCCAGAAAATTGCAACCACGACCGAAATCCCCATGGCGGTTTTCCAGTGTATCTTTTGGTGCCGTTAGTCCTCTGCTGTAAACTGCCGTACTCGCATGGGGACTCGGACACTGACTAGCATTACGCCGCTACTATACGTTGTTCTTCTAGTAAGAGATCTCAGGCATTATTAGTATTACCCCTGCCCGATAACGAGCTTGTCGTTATACTCATTCACTGAGGCGTGCTTCGTCATCCACCTCTGTTCATGCACTCACTGAGTCTCTGTGTCTATGTCTAGCGCCATCATGGGGCTATAATACTCTCCTTCCAGTTGCCGTCATTCACCTTTGCCCCTCCTCGGAGCTGCTTATCTTTTCCGCCTCAAACTCAATGAATATATCGACGACTTCTACATCAGGATCCGAGTACGACGCCTCCCTCTATTTGTTCGAATCCATACGCGAACTGGACTATACCACGTCGGTATGGAAGACCTCTCTACGCCCGCTGGTTCTTTCTCCCCGCCCTAGACCATATGCCAAACGACGTAGTGGATGATACATCTAATTCCTTCATCTTTTGACGTCACGCAACGTTGCATTGATTCAAGATTCTGGGCTCTGTGGTATGACGAGTTGCAGGCCTTTGTGCCTCAGTATGCCATCCTCGTACAGCCACGCATACATATCCCTTTCCAGCTTCCAAAATGTCACTGGCAAGTCGCTGTGTAAACACACTTGCATGAATGGGAATTGCTCACTGTGTAGTGTGTTTCGAGTCTCATCGTCACCGAAAGGCCGTCTGCATGCATGACCTGTCACGGTCCATGCCATTCCAGTGAACGACTATCCCGATTTATTATGCCCATTCTCTGTGGAAGCCGGTCTTTGTAGCTTGGCCTTGATCTTTGTCCACGCGTCATTCCATAGTGTTTGGGCCAAGGTACTTCTGTCTTCTGTCCATCGCTCGTATGACCATGGTCATGTAATCACTGTGAGTCGACATTGGGAAATTCTCATCTTCGGGACCTGTGATAATGATAATTTTCCGAGAAATATATTTGCAGAGGGAAGATTTATGGTTTTGAGAATTTGATGGGCTTTGAGTCCGGTACCTTAGAGGTCCACCGAATCCCACCCTAAGCGGTCTCTGAGAGACGGGAAGTTCTGGTAAGTTACACTCGTGCGGCTAAGCTTGAATGCATCGGGTCCGAAAGAGTGCTACGTCCTATCAGAGTTAATCATAGACTCAACAGAAACTTATCGGAGGGTCCGTAAGGTTCGTGGATAGCCTACTACTACATGGTACCATTTGGTCAAGTGTTCTCCGAGGGCGCTGGATGTACTATTTATGGTTATCGGTAATGCTCATACTACGGCCGTGTCTCCCTGCTAGCATGATCTATATGTAGTTACACCGCAATTTGACCACGCCGCTAGTTCACATGTACATGAGGTGTGTTCATGATAGTACTCGGATGCTTCTTTCCAGAGGCCACAGAGACTTTCGCACTCATAACCTCGCGAACATTGCCACTTTGCTACGCCGCCTCCCATGCCTCCTCGCCAGATCCGAGGTTAGCCGCTGCTTCCGTGTAGCTCCACGTTTCCCCAGTACATCGGAGTCCTGGCCCACACTTCTGAATGATTGACCTGTGGACTGCTTGAATTCTTCCACCGCAATTTACGGACTCCAGGGAAATTATTGTCACTGGTTCCGAAAGCTCTCCTCGGCCTTTTTTTTGGCATGCCATCCTTACTAGTGCTCACTCAGCCATAGTAATGGGCGTCAAACTTAATATTAACCTTCAGTACCTAAGTATCAAGAACCATTTACCAAGTCGTATCACTGAGCGATTCAGATGTCCATGCAATTAAGCCCGCAATTCGGAATGTTCTCGCTACACTCGAGGGTGGCACCGGTAAACACTAGACAGGTATCAGATAATTGATGCTAGAGAATAAGTAAAGCAAGCCCTAAGTAAGTCTACCTCTCTAGTAGGTTCTATTGGTCGAAACTATTGACGATGGCGCGACCGGGTTCGCCACATTGTCGCCACACCTTCATTGGTATTTGAAGTTGACATTAGGCTTAGCAGAGGTCCACAGGTACTCATACCTCTTTCCCAGAAACAGGAGACGTAGATAAAATAGTAACCAATATATCAGATTATGTGTCAGAGCGTCCTAAGTGACCGAGAATCTTTTTGTTGAAGTTTGATCCCGTCACCCGATCATCTTGATCGGGACAAGTGGCGCAGAAATTGGACTGAGACTCCGCTGCTTTATTTGACTAAGTAGTAAAAGGACGGACCTGACGCGTATCCTTGAGGGGAAAGGCATCCTGCAATCTTATTGTTACCTTCGGAAGGGGATTGCATTGTTTGAAGGTCACAATACTTACGCCTGCATTTTGGGGCGACAGCATTAGCTCGGAGCGAGACGAAAGACAATTGGGCATCATATGTGCATAATCAAAAAAGACCTCGTCTTGTTATAGCTTCAAAACAAGGGTGTTTTAGACGTGTAAGCTTTCTGACTCGGAGTGCACAGGCAACCCAGGATGCGGTGTGACTTGATTGAACCGGCGGTTCGGCTTTTCACCGTAGGCATTTCCTCAGATTTCCTCTCGAGGTTCCCACTGGAGGACCCGTAGACATTGTTGACTCGACGGTGTACGCCACTGGTTAGTACTTGTTAGCGTAGAATATTGTCTGTCACTGGAAGTAAGCTAGCCATGAATACCTAGGCACTAGACAGTAGACTGTCCAAAGACTAGGTCTAATCATCACTCTTGTCTTGGACATCCACAGCATACCCAAAAGCCAACCAAGAGACAATTTGTCAATGCCGACGTGACGTGAGTGACTCATGTCAACACATGCATAGCATGACTCATATGAGCAGGTGACAGGTCAAAGCGGCTCTACCTCAAGAAAGGAATGTAATTCTCAGAGCATTAAGTACATCTCGCGTTACAGCTTGTTGAATGTTATGTAAAATATGTATGACGAAGGGGTAGTAAGTATTTGAAGCAACCAGAAAAGACCGAAAGGACAGGACAGGGCAGGAGGCAGTGCACCGGGGGTTCCATACAACAGCAGCAGGGTATGACAACAGAGAAAAAATGGAGGCGAAGCGAAGGAGCAGCAGAAAAAGATCAAAAGCCACAGTGATACACGAAATCGTTGCGAAACCGTGAAGGTCATGAGCGCATGAGCACTGAGGGGCACCAGAGATACATGAAGTCAACCTTCTAGGATTTACTATGGGAAGGCACCGTTCGCACCTATCGTTCAGCCAATTATAAATTGATGATGATATCCGCGGCTTTCTCTCCGATCGCGTATGCAATAGACTGCAAATAAGGACAGTGAGATAAGAATGGAAATAGTGAAGAAGTATAACCCTACTTGAGTGTGGGCGGAGATGTGCGAAGGCATGATGGAGGTGTCGGCAACACGAAGGTTAGATGTTCTAGGTTAATAAAAGCATCAGCATGGCTATACCACTATTGACCAGCAAACACGCACCCATAAACTTTGAGTTTGGGGTCGACAACGCCACTCTTATCTTGAGGAAGAAGGGACGCGCTTCCAATGGAGTGATACTAGAAATCAAGCAATTAAATATGTTCTGGCTGGAAAGCAAAAGGATCGAACCCCAGAGTTTACGGTCTCCTTCACAAACTTGAAAATTTTCATTGATTAGCCTTCATAATAGTTGAGTAAGAGGGTGCTCACCTGGACCCAGTCATCGTGAGTCTGAACACCGGCTGGACGAGAGCGTCAATATGGATATCATCCGATGGGGGTTCGGAGACTCACGACCAGGGAAGGTCTCAACATCCTCAAGAATCTCGCTAAAAGCTTGCGTCTTCATGAGCTTGCGACCAAACGCGGTAGCCTTAGCCAAGAACCACTTGTCCCACTCTGCCTCAAGGAAGTGCGGGTCAATGATGGGGTGGTCATTGATGGAGGTCGACGTGATGTGCTATCATCGAAATATTAGTGATTTTCAGGTGTACACATGTCGGAGACGTACAATGGAGCCGCGAGACAAGGGGTGCAAGTGGGTAACGGCGAGAGAGATATAACTGGTGTCAGGGAGCTTGACCTCTCCGCCGGAGAAAGAGTTGAACTGAAACGATGTCAGATTCGAAGAGCATATTGCATACGTGAACGCA
>RZIO01000004.1:1208841-1219888 GCA_004338095.1 Gloeostereum incarnatum
TTGTTCTTGATAATCGTAAATTGTTCATCGGATATCCCAACCGGCTTAATTGCGAGAATAGCCTTGGCCTCTTCGATCTCCTCCTTAGTGAGGATCTTGTCGATAGGTTCAAAGTTGAGGACACCCTGGGCAAAAGTCTGGGAAAAGAATTGCGTTGGAAGAAGCGGGGGGTGCAAAGATAAGGTAAACTTACCAGCCATCCTTGAGCAGATTGATACAGCTCTTCTTGCTGCGAAACAAGTACTAGTCAGTTGCGGGCAGTAAGAGGCCTCCAGCTTGCTTACAAGAGCGGCGAGAGTTTCGTTGTAACCGAGCGCGTCAAACGAGAGGAAGCCTTCCTTCAATTGGTACGTGAGAATAGTTAACGTGCTGTAAGACAAGCGTCATGAGTTGAGAAAAAGCTTGGAAGCAAGGAACGAAGCGTACTGGTCTTCATAATTAGCGCCAACACCAGGGTTGTTTATCTTTGTTTCGATTCCGAGGGGAGTCAAAACCGAGCTGTCGCCGACACCGGAGAGTTCCAAAATCTGAGGGGTGCGGACAACACCAGCAGAGAGAACAACTTCGCCCTTCGTCTTCGCAGTTGCGACAGATCCATCAGGGAACACGACCTGAACGCCGGTGGCCTTCTGCGACCCCGACTGCGCCACAAGATTGACCTTGGAGACAGTCGCATGAGTGTAGACATAGAGATTGGGTTTAGATATAACAGAAGTGACTGTTAAATCATTGTCAGTATCTGCTTGTAAGACCATGAAATGGAGTCCGTACTATAAGCAAGTTCAGAGGATTCCCGGACGGCAGCGTTGGTTTGGGAAGACAGGCTGTAGAAGACACCGTTCGGGTTTCCACTGTAAGGGTCATTGTTGAAGGTGTGTCCAACTTCAACAGAGGCTTCAATAAGCTTCTGGTGTTGTCTTCGAACATGACCGTCAGAAGGAATATCGTAAGGACCATGAAAGAGGGACATACAAGGGGAGGAACTTGGGGAAAGAAAGATCAACAGGGCCTGTCGTTCCATGAGGCGATGCCTCAGCGACGAAGCCAAACTCGTCAGTCAGCTCGGCGGAAGGCGAGTTCAAGGTTTCCGACTGTCATAGATGAGGGTGAGTGCACAAAACGATATTCTTCAAGAGACAGACCTTTAGCATATATTGGTAAAGATTGTCCCAGTTCCACGTAGATGAACCGAGACTCTCATATGCATCGTATTCCTCCTTTGCGCCACGAACCCAGACCAGTCCGTTGACAGCGCTATCGCCGCCCAGGATCTGCAAACATAGGCATGAGAAGTGCACCGTTGAAGCACCAGCAGACTCGCCTTTCCGGAGGATAAATTAATCTCTTGACCGTTAGCGTGCTCCTGTCCAGTAATCTGGTCGAAACAGTGTGTCTATTGATAGTCCTCTCTAAGAGACGAACGAACTCGCCTGAAAGCCCCAGTCCTTATCTGTACCAACAAAGGAAAAGGAGTTTTTGGGAATGGTAACGATGTCGCTGGATGCAGGACGGTCAATACGATCAGCGAACCAGCGCGGAGAAATCACTTACTCTCCAACACCAGAGCCTCCTGCCTCAAGAACGAGGACCTTCTTCAGGCTAAAGGTATCCGCGAGACGTCTGGCGATTGTCAGTCCCGCTGTCCCACCTCCGACAACCACCTGAAAAGAAGCTTAGCTCAATTTGAAACCGGGACGAAACGTTCGATCAACATACATAGCTAAAATAAAATTTAACATCGGTTTGGCGCGTACAGAGGGGTAGAAAAACGTACTCAAAAGTGGTTGATTGCAGAATAGACTTTCCCTTGGATGCCGACGTGTTTAAGTCGACCAGCACTGCGCGCGAGCATCCAGCGAGCGCCACTGCCGTGACAATATATCTGAACAGCATTGCGAGTATCAAAAAAGAATGAGAGGATAAATGAGGGGGAGAGGGTGAATGGAATGAATTCTAAGACCAGAGAATTTATAGATAGTTTCTGAGTTTCCAATTGTGGAAGGGAAGGGAGAAAGAGAACTTTTGGAAGATCGGCCTTTCAGGGGAACACCTATCTTAAGATGCGATCGTATTCCCCTCATGGGACTCTGCCATGATGATCCATGACGACATTCGTATGAGCTCGCCATGGGTACCGGGACAAATAGCATCCGGCACATAAAAGTGAGCATTCGGCAACTGGGCAGCGGTAGAAACGATGATCCATGAGCAAGTCACTAAGTATACGGTCCTCCCTTTCCGAATTTCGTGAAAGCAGCCTGCAGGACTGAAGCCAGCCAGGGTCAGGAAGAGCTACTAACGCCGATTATAATTCTGGATGCGAAACGCCCCATCAAAACGGCAAAACGGCAAAGCAGTGGATGCATGTCCCTAAACATTGGAGAGTGGGAAACTTCTACGAGTACCAACAGAGTGATCCTAGGTTCCGCCAGTGACCACAGGCGG
This sequence comes from Gloeostereum incarnatum, assembly GCA_004338095.1. Lineage (NCBI taxonomy): Eukaryota > Fungi > Basidiomycota > Agaricomycetes > Agaricales > Cyphellaceae > Gloeostereum > Gloeostereum incarnatum. The sequence goes on from RZIO01000004.1 coordinate 1,211,287, forward strand.
CGGCGTTACTGCCAAGTTCCTGTGGGCTTGTCGTCAGGGTTTGCAAGCCGGAGAGACCGTCCAAGTTTGAAGTGATGGCCCTGTATTTGGCTAGATTTTCAAGCTTCAATAGCAATAATGCGTTTTAGCATGCAATGTGTAAGGACATGATCTTCGTACCTTGTTCAATTCGTTGGAAAATGTTGATGGAAACCAAGTTATTGCGCAGTCGAATACGTAGCACAAACAAAAGACGCTGTTGGAATCTTGCTCTTTGCGAGTTGGAGCGACTACCGCGAGAAAGAGAGCTTCCAGAATTTATCCAAGAGCACCTGGTTCAGGATGCTCGGTCTCTGAAGATCTGAGGCCCGAGCTTGAGCTCACCGCCGACAGCATCCGAGGACCGACAGTCAGGATTCACGATACCGAAAAACCCATGATAAAGTGCCAAGTGAAGCTAGCACATAAAATCCCAAGGGACCGGTATCCAGGATCCTGATTCCTCCTATCAATTCCATCTCTGGTGCATTTTATCATGTGCGAAGAAATAAAGAAAATTTGAGCGAAGGAGACTCCTCGGAGTGAACGTTTGAACTTGAAGCAAGATGCAAAGAGGATGCGCGACGGTGACCGTGTACTAGGATCATCGATGTGTGGCGGTTTTTCAGTGGGTCACGATTCTTTCACGTGGACGAAACGCGACTTAAACCATCATCATCATGTCCATCCCTCGAGATGTTCAGGAGTTTTTGGACGGATATTCCGGAAATTCAGACGATACCACAAAATCTGCGAATATTTCTTTCTATCGGAATGAAGGCAGATGTCTTCCTGACCGGATGCTGATCGAAGACATCCACGAACGGTGCGTTTCTGATCTGGTACTGCTCAGTATACTATTGCTCAATCCATCTGGTCGCATCTAGATGGCTACACGACTATGCCACGCTGGAGTTCAAACACGGATACATTCAGTGGTTGTAGGTCAGCCCACGGTTGTACGAGGTCAGAAGCTTTCGCTGATGACATGGTGTAGATTTCCCATTCAGGAATACGGGATGAACTTCCAGTCTCAGCCGCTTCAACCTCACGAAGTGAAGGCTATGAAGGAAGATCCCACTATCATCGCACGAATTCTCGCCTCGTACAAGCTCATGCTCGATTTTTACGGGATGCGTCTGGTGTCAGAGGGCACAGGATTCGTGGATCGTTCTTTGCCTCCTCGAAACTATGCTGCGAGATACAAGAACCTTGTTCGTAAGTACACGACCCGCTAGTGCCCTTCTCCTCGTGGCTGAATGGTGTCTTTCTCCTGCAGGCTCGTCACACAACAATCTCCGTATAACTCGTATACTGAAATGTCTGTCGGAATTTGGCCTCGAGAGATTGAATGCTGGGTTCCTTCTGCATGTCCTGAACGAGCAAAGTGAGTCGAACGAATTGAATTCCGGTGGAATCAGGAGCAGCATGGACCGATGGTGGGCGAATTGTGTCAGAAACGAAGAGGAGCGGAAGTGGATAGGGAACATGATTACGAAGGTGCGGGAAGGCAAGGATGGGTTCGTGTTTACGAGGGAATTGTACGAGAAAGCCCTCCAGACAAGGCATGAGGCAGGAAAACTGAGTGTGGATGAGACGACGACAACATCGTAGATGGTGGTTCTAATAGAATGGTTTGCGTAAAATTAGAGAGCGGTATGTACTGAGAGTGTAGTGTGTCATTCGTCAGTCCTGGCCATTCTTTCTCGCACTCACAAGATGGTAAGAGGACGTCAAGTCCTATGTGATTGTAGCTTCTCCAATCTTCGAACTAGCTCTTCCTGCCACCGCTCCTCATACGACGGGCTCATAGCCCTTAAAAGATCCCCCAAATCTTCGTAAATCTTGTTCGCAGATGCGGGTGGGGGTTTCGCCTCAGATTCTATGCGTAACTATAGAATGCAATGGACGCTTTGGTCAACACTGGTATCCTCTGATCTCAAGAAAAAGAGCTCACAACATAACCCTTGGACGTTAATGCAACATTAATTGAAGTCCCTTCAAGCAGCTTTATTGAAGCCGTGGCTCGCAGAGGAGTCGACGCCAAGATAGAATAAGAATGAATACCGAACGCCTGCTCGTGTAGCACCCGACGTAATTCGTCAGCATAAAACGTCGAGGGCAAAAGGCTTGTCATCGTGCTATGTTACATGAAGGTAGATGAATACCAAAGTTCTGTCTCTTAAATAAGACCGATCGTCCATGCTGGGTCATCTCAATCCTGTGCATGTCGTGGATGGCGGTCGTGTATCAGTGAACAACGCGTCAGCCGCGCGTCAAATTAATTATCAGAGTTTGTATACAAGAAGTCAAGAAGCACATCTAAGATTACAAGTACAAGTGACCCTGACAACATCGAACGCTCCGGCTCCGGTACCGGTGCAAGTACTCTACATTCACCCACCCAGAGGAAGAACGTTCGTCTCGGCGAAAGCTAGAGATAGCATCATGTACACATAGATAGCAGCACAATATGGTGCAGCGCAGCGATTCAAGAAATCCGAGCAGCCGGGGCTTCCAAAGAAGCGACGGTATGCAAGAAAGTATCAGTCAATGCAGCCTCAAGGCCTCAGCGCCTCAACCTCCGTGTACAATTCAAAGCGGCGATACTGAATGCTTGCGGTAAGAACTGTTCGAATAGGTTGTGGCAGGGCTACTACCCATGGTGACTGCGAAGCCAGAGCTGGCGACACTCGTTCCGCGACCAGACGACGAAGAGGGCGAACTGACATGTCGATCATCATGCAGTGTTGGCTGAGGCTCATAAAGAAACAAATGGTCTGGCGGTTGAAGGGTCTGGACGTCCTCGGGATTCAACGCGAATTGAGGCTCTGGGACAAGAGCTCTCTCGGCCTGAAACAAACATTAGTCGACGGAGGATAGAGCGATCAATAAGGTATTACCTCCAGTGGGAGACTAGGTCTTTTCCGCTCCTTCCGTGGCCGAGGCTGCTTAGGTTTTCTCCAATCGAGCGTTTTCTCTTTTTCCTCTTGTAATCCTAGTGGTGGACGTGTAGAAGAAGCATGTTGACGGGTCTGGTTCGTACTCGGGTTCGCCGATGAGGTTTCAGCAGCAGCAGTTTCACCTCCTTTAGATGCCTATTGAAAACTGTGTGAAGGATTTTAATGCCTCCTCACTGGAAACACTGACCTCGAGTTTCCTCATCCTCTCTTGTTCCCTCTCTTCTTTGATTCGAGCATTTCTCTCTTTGTCTCTTCGGCTTTGCTCCTGGCGCTTACGAATGACAATGTCAGGAAGGTCCGTACCATTCCTTCCCTTCGTTTTCACACTCGATGGTGTGGTAGACGTCGCGGGAGACGCAGGAGGCTGAGCGGGTTGGGAAGAGTTTATCAAGGATCCCTTTGCTGGCGACGGTTGAGGTACTGGCACATGATTCTGCTTCAAATCCTCGAGCTTTTGCACGAGGATATCTTTCCTCTGTTCGAGTTCGCTGGAGTAAAATCAGTACAACTCGGCATGAGGAGACCAAGCAGAAACAGTACTGAAGGCCAGCCTCGATCTTCTCAATCTCCGTTCGCTCCTTCTTGAGCTCCCACTCCTCCGTGTCTCTCTGGCGCCTTTTTTTCTTCACGACGCTGTTGTTCTCGCTCCCGCTTCCACTGCTGACGGTCTAGTTTTTCTCTCCAAAATTGCACCAACTCCGCCTCCAGGGCGCGCACCTCATTTGCAGCGACGCGTTGCATTTCTGCAGCTTCGCGTACACGACTCTGCTCTTCCTCCTTATTCCGTCTCAGCTGCTCTGCATCTCTTTCACGCCGGCGTTCCTGCTCCTCGGCTTCCTTTTGTGCAAGCCTCGCAGCCTCTTCCTCCCTCCGCCGCTTTGATTCGGCGTCCCTTTCACGTTGGAGGCGTGCACGCTTCTCAGCTTCCCTCTGAGCTCTTGCAGCCGCCTCTTTCTCCTTCTGTAATTTCGCAGCCGCCTCTTTCTCTCTCTGCCGTCTCAGCGCTGCGCCTTTCTGACGCTGAAGGCATTCTCTCTCCTCATGTTCCTTTTGCGCCCTCGCGGCCTCCTCCGCAAGCAACTGATCCTTTCTTTCTATTTCTTCACGGGCTAACGTCTCCGCGCGAAGCTGGTCGTCTTTCAGCCTTTGGGCTTCCTGCTCTTTCCGTATCCGCGCCTCTTCCTTGCGTTTGCTATCATGGGATATTGAGTCAGTCATTCCAACGCGCTGGAATTCATGTGACACACCGATTGTTAGCTTCGCGTTCTTCTTGTTCTTTTACCCGTGCCGCCTGTTCGAACGTTAGATACATATTCTTGTAATCCAGAATGAATAACGAACCTTCTCCTCTGCCTTGGCACGCCGTCTGTCTTCCTCCTCCGCCTGCTTCTTAGCCTTTTCCATCGCTTTCTTAGCCTGCTTTGTCAGTGTTGGCTGTGGCGGCGGAGTCGGTGGGGGATTGTTTTCTTCCAAGTAAAACCCTTTCTTGGTAGCCAGTATATCACGAATGAAGTCGGGGGTAGAAGGCTGACTGTGACATCTTCAACAAGGTTACTTACACATCAGAATCTGTTCCTTTGGCAGATTAAGGACAAGAACACTCACTTCCTTGCATCGTGAACAGTCGCGTACTTGACTATGAGCGAGACCATTTCAGGATTCTCACTAGCGATAGCAAGCTGTAGCGGGGTTTGTTTCTCCTGATTCTGAGCCGCTTTTGAAGGATGGACGGCATCTGGGGAGGATAGAGCTACTCGTGAAGACGAAGATAATTGGTAGTAGGCTTTCGTATGAGGAGTCTCAACCTCTCCTTCCTTTACCTTCTTAGATAGACAATCCAAGAAGAACGAAACCACAGTAACGTTCCCAGAACGAACGGCGACATGGAAAGGTGTGAGAAGCGCGGTGTTGAGTGTGGCGGGGTTGGCTCCTGTACAAAGGGTAAAAGTTGATAGAAAGCAATGGAAGCAAGAAACGAATGATTATACCCCGATTGATCAAGAAGACGATCACGCCAACATCATGACATCCCTTTGCAGCAGCATGGAGAAGAGTCTCGTAGTTCTCTTGTTTGGATTTGGCAGACTTTTCGGGGGCCATCACATCTAAATCGTCCTCCTTGACGAGCTTAAGAACGGTTGCGGGATCATTATTACGAGCAGCCTTGAACGCCTCTGTCTGCAGAGATATGCGGCGGTTTTGAGCATTTTTGTCTTCTCGTAAGGCACGTTCTCGTTCAGCCTGAAGGAATGTTACCGCTGCAGACCGTGGGCAAAGAAGGTACTTACCTCCTCACGCGCACATTCAGCCTCGAATTCCTGCATCCTCTTTATGTACTCCTCATTCCGTTTCTCTTGCCTTTTCGCATGGTCGGCCTGCTTTTGTTGGGCATCAACATACCCGCCAGAGAACGCGGATAGACCTGCGCCTCCTGCAGCGCGTTGACGACGGAATCCTGGGCGGTTTGAGTGTGAATCGCTACCGCAGGTTGTGGGACAAAATACTTGATAACTTACGATAGCCGCGCGAAGAGTTGAATCTTCCAAAGAACATCTCCTCAAAAATAAACTGTGCGAAGTCAAAGTCAAAGTCGCTTGCTGAGAAGCGGACACCTTCATCTCCACCTAGCGTTTTCTCCTCATCGTAAGCCCAGCTGGGATAGTCGTATCGACGTTTGCATATGGACCAGGCTTTACTCAGCTATTACAAGAGCTCTAGTCCGTTATACTTTTCAAATGCGATTGAAAAACAGACCTCTTGGAACTTTACAGTAGAAGCATGAGAGCTGCTGTTCTTGTCTGGATGGTGCTGAAGTGCGAGTTTCTTGTACGTCTTGCTTGCCACTGACTCCTCGACGTCTGGTTCCAGCCCAAGCTCTGCAAACGCAGCGATAACTTCAGCCTTGAATTCCACCATTGGATACTTGCTTGCTCAAGGCTCCGAACGCTCGACGAGGTCGAAAGTCAGAGAAGAACCTCCAGAGTCGTGACACCGGTAACGGCCCCACGCGGTGATTCATTTCGCGATTCGGACACGCGTCGGACTCGTGCCACTGCCAGTGATAGTCCAATATGGACACAGCGAAAATGTCCAAAGAGTCGTGCCGCACTGTTATACTTAAGTGTGATCATTTCGAGTCTGAATCAGATTCTCCGGATTCCTAAACTTCCGGGAAAGCTCCATTTGGCGCCTCCGTTAGCTACGGCCATAGTAGGTGCCCTGATGATTCTGAACTTAATGGGTAGTATGTCCAAAATTGTAGTCGACCTGCCGTGTTGAACAAGCTCGCAGACGGAGACAATATTGCGTCGGTTAAGAGAGTTCGGAGAAGCTGAATATAGGCTAAATTCAAGTTATAATCTGCGAGCCATTCAAGTCAATTTCCAGTGTGCCACATTCGTTCAAGCAAAGTATCATTATTCTAGCCGGTTACCGGTGTAGACATGTGGACTACTAGTAGGTAAAGATATATATGCAACAAAGAATGTAGGCATCAGTGAATGGAAGAGGCGCTGAATGCATGCAGATGATAAATATTCCTCTAAGGATAGACACTTGAAACTGTAGCAATGTTGGACAGTAATTTCGCTTTATAGCATGGTCTCTGGCGCAGGCGCGGAGGTCAAAGTGGTCGTGGCGATGGTCAATGCGACCTCACTCAGGAGGGTCGACGAAGCGGACAATGTGGAGTCAGAGCTGATCGGAAGCGCTGATGCAGAGCTCACGGGAACGACGGTTACAGAGGTAGAAGGTGTAGCAACAGTGGTGCCGGGAGCTTCAGGGACCGTCGCCACAGAGGCGATAGAGACACAGTCAGAGGGGACACCGACAATGGACGTAGAGCTCACAATGCTCGATTCGGATAGGATGCTCACAGTAGTGGGAGCAGAAGTTGCGGGTACGGACGAAATGAGACTGTTGCTCACATCGGAATCTTGGCGAGCCAGGAGACCGTAACCGACGTGATCAATTGACTCAGAGCTAGCCGTAACGGGGTCGTAGGTAGCGGGCACTGGAGGAGCAGAGTTCACTGCCGCCGACTCAGAGGGTGTGGTTACAGGTGACAAGGAGCTGATTGATACTGGCTCCGATTCACTGGCGGGGACAGTTGGCGCAGACGAAACGGGACTGCTCGGAACGACGATCTGCCGCACGACTAGTAGACTTAAAGTCTCGGCGGGAGGCGCCGTAGCTTCCAACGAGCTGACTGGTGCGGTAGCCACGTCAGCGGCCTCAGCAGTGAGTACGGTGGCCGTGTTAGCTGAGACGGTTGGAACTGTTGATGATAGCACCGTCATAGTGTTGACTGCAGAGAAAGGATTAGTTGAGGGAAGAGGAGTTGACACTAGCGCGGACTCGTTAATGCGGGTAGCTGAAACAATTAAGGGAGACGACAATGTTTACCTGCAGGAGCATCGTGACCTTCATGTCTTTTAACGACGCAAGGAGTGTTCTCGCCCTGACAAACAAAGATGAGCAAACGAACGTCGTGGGCGTGATGCATAGACATCTTACCAAGGGAATGGCCACAACAAAGGGAAGAAGAGCGACAAGAGAAAGGTAGTACTGCATGTTGTTCAACGACTGGTAGAATATCGAAAGACTGGAAGTCGGATGTGGGTGGGATTGTTGATGAGAAATCTCACTGAGCACTTTTATACGGAAGGCAGGACGGCGTGATTGGCCCCAACCTCGGAGGCTCGAAATTTGCAGATGATAGCCGAATACGTACAAAGACAGGAAGGCCTCTGCGCTACTCCACCTCCCAAAATGAGATATTCCTTTCAAGTCCGCCATTGCGTCGCCGTGTCGATGTGACAAGTATGAAATCCCTTGAACATCTAAAATCATAGGAATCACGCCCTGGTTAGGAAAAGGTCGCCCTGCACCTCGTCACTGACAGAACAAGCGACCCAACAGCTGAAGCAAGAGCCCTACGATCCGTTGAGCTTTGACATGCGTGGGATAAAACAGAAGCGATATATTCCAGCATTGACGATCGATTATGCTGTCGTGTCACACACAGAGTCTTGCAAGTCCGAGTCGGCTATGCCCTCGGGACCCAGGAAATTGGAGTGATTTTGGTGAATCGTTAACCAAGTTGAAGCCGAAGCCCTTGGCGATAACACGGAGCGTAACGTCCAGACTGCTCCACATCTTACGCACTGTGTTCAAAAAAGGATGCCGCCGCTGGATACGTTTTAAGTATCCAACGAATTCGCAATAGTATGTAAGACCGGAAGAGCGACGAAACCCGTACGATTCGCGAGAAGGGGCAACACAACGTTTAGGGCCCGGGAAAGCGTTAGAGACCAAGTGCCAGAACCGGGTGTTCCGTGATAAATGTATCATCGTCAAGCGTGGCTTTCGAAACTGCATGCGCGAGAACAAGTCACCAAGAGTCACCGACTCGGAGGTCGTTGTCAGCGTTCAAATTCTTCTCTCTAGACTCAGTCTCGCCACGACGGCCCAGACGCCCTAGTCGAGAGCAAGCCGCTACATCAGCATAAACGTCGCAGAACAGATGGTCTGTGAGATGACTTTGGATGTGGCAGAACTAAGGAGAAGCTGTCACTCCGGGCTGGTCGCCGCCGATCATTGATCGGAGGGAAGATGCCATA
>RZIO01000004.1:1226650-1249008 GCA_004338095.1 Gloeostereum incarnatum
GCGTTTGCATACTTTTGTTCGAGACTCGATCAACTTTAAGAAGAGATCAGTGGCGATGACGTCGGGAAAACCCACCGACACCGACTCTGTTTGAAACAAATATGCTTCTACCATTCATCCTGCGATAACTATCAATGGGTGTACAGGCAAGCAACACGTCCTGTGCCCCTCCGAAATACAATTCATCACGACAACTGAAAGGGAAATATGCTGGTGCGAGCAACAGCTCTTGTTCATATGTTGTCAATCTCTTAACGTTCGGTCGAGATAGATAACCACGATAACCACCGCACAACCCGTTACAAAAACTTTTCTTTTGGAGGGCTGCCAGTCGAGGTCGGCATCCAAATCCTTGAAATATCCGGTTCTAGTTCGCAGTCAACGTACCGGGCACTTCTTCTTACTTCACACTTTGTCCGCGACATTGTTCGTGTTAAATGTCTGCGTAATCTTCCAATCATCATTTCCAAGACCTATCAGCTCGATTCATTCCTGCAACTTCTCAGCGATAAGGAAATAGGGCATGCAGTGCGTCACCTATGGATCATTCCTGAAGGCTCCGTCCTTTCAGCTATTGATCCTTGCCTGAGCATCGTCAATCTGTGCCCAAACCTGTTATCATTGGCGTGCATCTCTGCTGTCCTCATAGGAATGATGTCGTCTTCGCAGTTCATCCACCACCAGTGCATGTCAGTGACCGTGAAAGGATGGTCCGTCCCTTCGACGGTGACACAAGATCCCCGTTTCCATTCTTTCCCTCTGTTCCAACAGCTGAAGCGGCTACATGTCATTGGGCCCTTCAGTGATCGCAGACAGTGGCCCCTGCCCTCGATATTTGGGAAGCTCACGAGTCTCTCTTTCTCTATTGGGAAAGACAATCACCTAGCGCCTGATTATTTCACAGATGTCGCCCGCTGCCCCAGCCTGCGTCGTGTTGCTATCATCACGAAGCTTCCTCCTCCAATGTGTCAACACATCGCAGCCACTGTCGCGAGCCTGGGATCCAAATTCTCATTGAGATGTCGTCCCCGTCGGTGGACGGAGACGAAGATATGGATGGACGAGATTAGTGACGAGGAATGTCTATGGAAGTTGAAGTCTGTAGATCCTTTAAGAGCCTAGGACTACGCGCCTACATACTCCAGATCCGTTGTACATGTACCATACTCGAAGCAGAGGCTCGGATGATGAACATCATGGTGAAAGACATGAGGCGCCCAAGGTTATTTGTCCCTGTGGCGGCGGCGCTAACGGATAAGAGGTGATCGGCCGGAGCCGGAGCGGAGAGTGACTTGAAACTTTTGTGGGTGATGTGATGAGCTCATCGCATTGGACGTAAACTTATTCGGAAATTCCTCTTCCCCCGCCTCCCTCGGTACGCAACGACGACGACCATTCAACCGACAAGGCCCCGCATCAGCGGGGTGGAGACATGAAGTCGGGCGAATCCAGATGGACTACAACAAATAGCATGATTGGTTAGTTTACCAGCTTCAGATTAGTCTGCTTTCTTGTTGATCTTTTTGTCGACATATCAGCTGGCGCCGGGGGCGGTTTAATTGCCAGCGTTGCGACCTGTCCATTGGATGTTATCAAGACAAAGCTGCAGGCTCAAAGAACCGTCGTTGGACAGGAGGGTTATGAGGGAATTCTTGGTGCGTCCTTCCTATCAGCACACGATACCTGTATAACTCTTTTTTGTGTTTCACAATATTCAGGTACTGTAAAGACTATCTTTAAATACGATGGGCTCCGTGGATTCTATCGCGGGCTGGGGCCTACTATGCTTGGTTATCTACCGACCTGGGCGATCTACTTTGCAGTCTATGACGGGATCAAGACCACCTTTGGAGAGATGCCCTTGGGCTCAGAATCTGCAGACCCGGGGGAGAGACTCTATCCTGCAGCACAGGTTAAGGGATACCAACCCGTGGCTAGGGAACATCCATGGTCCTTGCATATCCTATCCGCTATGGTCGCCGGAGCTTCAAGCACTATCGCAACCAACCCTTTGTGGGTCATCAAGACGCGTTTCATGGTGTGCTTCTTTAATGTACGTATTCTACACCCTGTACGCTCACACAGATACCCCTCTAGACACAATCCCGGACAGAGGTTAGATACCGCCACACATTAGATGCGGCCCTCACTATCTATCGAACAGAAGGACCACGGGCTTTCTACCGTGGCCTTTTCCCTAGCTTATTAGGCATTCTACACGTTGCCGTACAGTTTCCTCTCTACGAACAGCTAAAGATCTGGGCCCGTGAGTGTCGTCAGTATCATCCTTTACCCGTTTTACTTAATTTCTCCAAGGCCATGGCGACGAGCCCTTAGCAAGTCAGACCATTCTTTTGTGTTCTGCAGCCGCCAAAATGACTGCATCGGTCGCTACGTATCCGCATGAAGTTGTCCGCACACGACTGCAAACGCAGAGACGGCCGTTGGCAGACGATATGTCGTCTGACGGCATGGTGAAGAGCCATCCTCGGGGAGGCCTCATCTACACCACAAAGATGCTGATCAAGAAGGAAGGCTGGTCGGGCTTGTACAAAGGGTTGTCGGTAAACCTAATACGGACTGTGCCTAATAGCGCGGTGACGATGTTGACGTGAGTCTATTGACCCCCTCTACGCATGGACCGACTTATCCGTCTCACATAGGTATGAACTGTTGATGAGATATCTAACCTCTCGGACGTGATCTACTTAAAACACAACCCTTCTTCCGAAGTTACTGTAGACGCCATTTGTACACTAACTACCCATCATCTTCCTTTTTCCCTCTGCGCTTCTCATTCTCTTACTGTGCTCTCTCCTGCAGTGTGTAACCCTACATCACAATCAGTATCAATAAATAATCTTCAGAACGTTTCATTGCCAGTGGTAAATGGACGATTCTGTCACGACGTAGAGTGAGCCGTTCACATTCAGCAGACGGCACAGATCCTCCGACTCTTCTTTCAAACAACAAATCTTTACAGAATGCTCAACGCTTATACACAGCAGCAATCTAAGTAGCGAATGGGTAGTCTGTGTATCCAATACCTGTAGCATCTCCAGGAAGGTAGAACGTGCTCCGGTTATACGCATTCAAAGGGAGATTATTCTCCAATCTCTTTGGCAAATCAGGCTAGAACAAATTCATGTTAGCTAACCTCAGAATAATCTAGGATCAGGAAGCTCAGTCCACCTACATTAGCAAGGTAAATTCTCCCGAAGGCTATGAGATCTCCCTTCTTCTCTGCAACCACAATCGCCGTGTCGCGCGTGTACCCGCCTGCGGTCATGAAGGGCTTGGGTGCCCACAGCTCTCTAAGGGGTTCGTTGGATTGTTCATGCTTGAACACTGTGGGTCCATCAATTATATCAGCTCCTGCCATGCGAGGCTCGACGACCGAGATCCACGCCAGTGCAGGAAGGGTCTCATTGATGAGACTAATAATGGACTTGTGCGTGGGGATGGGGTCCGCCATTCCCATACCTGAGTATTAATCAATTGTGTGTTCACAACACAGCAGACGGTGACACCTACCACCCATGTTGCTCCAAGGACTGAAGCGTACGGCGGTCTTCTCTGCGCCTATCTCTTTGGCTATGGCTTCTAGGACTTCCAAGGGGAATCGAGCACGATTCTCGGCGCTCCCGCCATACTCGTCTGTCCTCGTGTTCGAGACGTCTTGGAGAAACTGGTCGAGCAGGCAGCCGTGGCAGACATGCACTTCGACACCGTCAAAGCCAGCTTTGTTCACCCCGTCGGACGCGGCGGCGGCGAAGAGCTTGACGTACTCGCTGATCTCTTGAGTCGTCAAGGGCCGCGGTTTCACTGTAGACCCTGGGAGGGGCACGTCGGAGGCGGAGACGTAGGGTAAGCCGTCTGCGGCCAAGACGTCCGGGATTGCACCGCGTCCGAAAGCCATGACTTGCAGCCAGATGTAACTGCCTTTTGCATGGACGCTGTCAACGATCTATCAACGAGGGTATATGAATATGTGGAGAGTCTCTGGGCAAACGAGTGCATAGTACCTCTTTCCACGCGTCTACCTGCTCGTCAGACCATATCCCAGGGAAATTGGGAAAGCCCCCGGCTTGTTTGGCGATTGATGTGCCTTCAGTGATGAGCAGTGTTCCAGGCGGGCTAGCTCGTTGCGAGTAGAACTCTTTCATCGCAGGAAGAATTGGCACCCCATCCTTGGACACGCGCATACGCGTCATAGGGGCTAGCACAACGCGGTGCTTGAGAGTCATGCTCCCGACCTTGATGGGTTGGAAGAGGGCTGGTTTGGATTCCGAGGACATATTTTTTGCTGATTCGACATGGCGAATGCATCGTATTTATGGCTACCATCATAAGATATCCCCGCGTAATCGGAAAATGACTGACCAAAGTGAGACGGGTTCTCCGTCGGACGGTACTTACATATCAAAAATGAGTGTCGGTCTGGGAGCTTAGAAGAGCTTAGGAGTTAGTTGGCTGGTAAAGTTGGCAGCATACCGTACGCCAGGGTCGGAGGCTCGGGTCCCGGTCAGGTAATAGTACGAGAGGCGAAGGCGAGTTACGTGTCGACTAAATATTGCAGTGTTTCGCAGAAAAGTTTGACGTGGTGAGTGCAACCTCACTATACACGCTGGCTCTGGACGCCTGTCGTCGTCGCTGAGAGCCTGAGGCGCGATGTCCCGATGCATCGCATGGCTAGGCACAGGGCAGGTGGGGCGCACACGCCACGGATTCTCAAATGAAAATCCTTCCGCAATCGGAAGTCAGTACTAACGCCGCAGGATTCCATAGTGTTCGAATTTATGGAAGAGTCTCCCGTTCCCTTAGCGGATAAGTAAGATAATGATACACTCCGTCGTAGACTATAGATATGTGTCGGGTTCTAGCGAGGAAGGTCGAAACACGGCGAACGGCCAGCTGGCAAGATCAATAAAAAATGATGAAGGTGTTTGTGGTCAGGAACTTGGGAACTCTGACCGAGTGAGTAGAGAGCTGAGAAAGAGGATTTCGAGAATGACAACGAAATTTAAAGACCCTGAAAGAATAAAGATCCACCTTTTATTTATTCATGAGCGCTAGCACGGTGACGAAAGGGGAGCAGATGGGACCCCGGAGACCCGATTCTGGGGGTTCCCGGGGTCCGTGGGATATGATCAGAAAGAACGAATTTGGTTGTGCTTGGTTGGGATTGTTTTGGTGGTGCTCATCATCATCGTTCTCGACGTTCAGCTCACTCTTTTGTTTGCTCGCTCGCTAAGGTGCACGGACCACCTTCCGTCTGAAGCGACAACAGCTTCGTTCTTCGAGCAAGCATTCTTCAAGTCTCCTGGATAATGCCATATACATCCTCTCATCTTTACCACCAATTATCGTCTTCTCTTTCCCTCTGAATGTCATCTCAAATATCTCCTTGGCCTATTCAAACCCCACCACCAACTCCCCCAAAGCGAAGAAGACACAGAGATGTAGACACCCGTCTTTCCCCCAGGCAGGTCATCGCAGACGCCGCTGAGATAGGTCAGTTTCTTTCTTCACTTCTTTATTTTCACTAACTTCTTTTTTAGAACGAGCTCAGGATCGCTGTCGTTGGGCTGGAAACGACGTGACTTCTTGTTTCCCTACTTCTAACTCTACCATCCCCCAGCATCAATGGGCCACCTTTGTTTGGAATTCTCAGCTACCAACTTTCGTTCAGACAAATCTCGTCAACATCTATCTCTACCGTGGTGACTCCTTGACACAGATAAAGTCCTGGACAAATTACCCAAACCCGTATCCCAACGCTGGTGTCGTAAGGTCACAGGTAGACGACTCATGGTGGGGTGATGACGGCGAGGCCTGGGATGGAGCAAATATCACTTACCCCTTCTATTGGGTCATTACGCGTGCGGATGAGGAGTTGGACGGTTCTGAGACCACACAACCCATCTTCCAGGCTGTCCGTGAGTAGTATCACTGTTCTAGTCTCCCTCCTGTCTACATGCTGATCTGTCGTGGCAGAAACAACATACGCGGACTCTGTCATCTCATCAATGGCATCCACTGCGTCCTCAGCGTCTGAAGCCGCCGCCTCTTTGTCTTCTTTGTCTGCAGCCGGAAGCTCTCTGACCGCGCTACCCCCTGGCGCTTCAGGTACCCCTACCAATGGCGGCACTGGAAACGTTCAATCAGGCAGTGGCGGCTCAGGCTTCCCAGAGTGGGCTATCGCTGTCATTGTTCTTCTAGGCTTCTTCGCCCTTGCCGCCTCCTGCATCCTCGCCTTTTTCATCGTTCGTAGAGTGCGTCGGCAGAATGAAATTGACTCGAATCGCAATTCCATGGGCTCGTCTTCCCCCATGATGGCCAATGTCGGGAATTCCCCCGGATCACCGTTGCTCGCCCAGGGCGTCGTTGGTGCCGGAACTATCGACAGACATAGTTCAGTTGGTCATGGAGGAACAGCAGATAACGCAGTATCACCCGACGGAGCCTCGATAATATCCCGCGCTGGAAGTGCAGGAGATACAGGCCCTTTCTCAGGAGCAGATGCCGCTATTATGGCCGACGCATTTCGGAAAGCACTTCGGAAACCTGACTTTGCAGGCCGGCCAGTGGAAGAAGGGGAGAGTCCAGATAACCCTGAGACGGAGGGTGGATTGCTGAACAGAGAGCTTGCAGAGGAAGGGAGGGACATACGAAGCGTAAGCTCGTCGAGAGGCGTCCGAGTAGAGACGCTAAGCGACAGTGGGGATACGATTCATGATCATCGGTGATCTATCGCTCCCCTTTCTCTTGCTTGCTTCTTCTGTCCGTATTTCCTGTCTCTACGTGTCTTCTGTTGTTCTAGCATGTCTCATGGGTCTGTAGCTTTCTTCATTGTGTGTTAACCTGTGCGATTCTCCACCTCACGCGTCTCACCATCACCTTCCGCCTACTGGTCCGCCTATCCAACACTTTCCCCACTGGCGATAATCTTGTATCTTTCGACTCTTCTTTCCGCCCACCCCCTTCCCTCCCCATACCAGAACAGCCTGCCTCACCTCCTAATTCCCGTTTCCCCCTTTCTACCCATACATTTCTTCGGACTGTCTCGTAGCCGAAACTTTTTTCATTCTTACTTATTACCCCTTTTGTGTTCAAGTTCGTGTTCCGTTCACAATCCATTCAGAGAATTATCCTTTCTCTTTGTGCACGTATATCGCACTGCATCTCACTTATCACAGTCCGTTGTCCCCGTGATGGTTGGAGATTTGCATTCTTCGTGGCACGTCCGCTCATTTGACAGCTAGTGCAGCTAAAAATTCTTTCCCTCTGTCAAGAAACACTCGTTTACAAACCCACACTCATTTCCCCTTCCTCTCTCTACCGATACCCCCGAACTAACTTATATCTTCTTTTTTGGGTCGAGCGTTGAACTGGAGTAAGATTGGTAGTCTAAACAAAGACTTTTGTATGTTATCTGCATTGCCAAGTTATGATCATGCTCCATTGGCCACTCCCCAAGTGCTTTCTATTCATTGTTAGAGCGCTGTGTCATGACGGCAGAATGTTATCACCCACCTGGAACCTGGGCGCCGTGGATTGCATCATAGTCGGATCGTTCCCTCGATACTGACATACGTAGTGTCTTTCGGGAAAAACGGAGCGACTTATGAAGAACGCAGCCATCGCAACCAGCAAAATTCACAACACCGTGACTGACGCCGTGGTAGTGTCAGCTGTGGTTGCCTTTGTAGGTGCCAAACGTGGATACCACCGCAGTATCACTTCCACCCTCTCGGCATTGTCCACCCTCTCAACGGTCTCCTTGTAGATATCTGCTTCGAGGTCTTTCCATGATTCGGAGTCTATGGCTTTGAGGTCACCTTCCAGGATTCCAAGGCTCGAGGATGGAGATAGCACGTGGCGTAACATCGTCCTAGGGCGCCTGTAGTCCGTCGGAGAGTGCTGAGGGTGTACCATGTCAGAGTTGGTTGGAAGGAAGAGGAGACGACGATATCAAAAGCTATCCAGCCAGTTGGTAGTTAGCTGGCCTTGATGAATGGAAAAGTACGTGGATGGTATGGATCGTGACAATGACGTGGAGAGACGTCCTTCTATCAGGCGCTGGAAAGTAGGACTGGGCGATCCGTGAAGGCAAGTAAACTCCGTGCTCTCGAGGACGTCCGAGTTCTCGGCGCGGATTTTAGCGCGTTCGAAGAACAGACTGATGATCACCGAATGGGCGGCTTCGTACGCTCCCCGAGGGGATGGATCAATGCCTATGAACAAGCCGAGCCAGTGGCGAAGATACATCAAGCAAGAAAGAGGGACTGGCGGTTGACAGAACAGCCAGACAGTCTCCTCCATGCATCTATCGCTCAACACGGGAACGAGAGTCTATTCTATGCATCCGAGTATATATGCTGTCTTTCCCTTCGTTGTCTCTCTCTTTGTGATGCCTGACAATTCCCGTGATGTATCGCTCACCCTCGATACGCTGAGCAGACAAGGTGTCAAGAGCTTGATAGAGAACGCTCGGTTGTGCTCTTTGAAGCCGACATCATCTTCAGAGATGCGCAGTCCCAACCTGTCCTCGTCCTCCCATTTATGCTAAAATGCCGTCTAGATTTCCGGTGAGAGGTCTCTGAAAGCAGTAAATACTATGCGGGCGGGGTTCGCGTTGCTGAGCGGCGGCAGGTGAACAGAGGGTCCGGCAACGTTCTGGTCATTTCATACGCCCAGGCAGAGTCTGTTTTCAGAAATTCTAATCGGAGAACTGATAGAAGAGGCCCTTGGTAAAGATGATGCTGTACAAGTAAAACAAAGAGAGCTAGAAGAGAGTTGAGTTGGGAGTTGTGACCACAACAATCCGGCATATGCCTGCCGGTTTAACGATGCCGCAGCCACGCGCCGTTAGATATGCTGACTGATACCGACAAGATACCGACTCCACAACATCTCATTACAGTGACTCTTCGTTGAATGGTGCTTGATCTCCTCGCTTAGGTCTCCCCACCCCTCCCTCATCTTCCGGACGGATCTGCTTATCGCAAATCTGTGTTCACCTTGCGTGAACGGATGGTAATTAAGTACGCTATGGTACTATGGTGGAACGGTCAAGGTCGCATCGTGATACGGACCGTCCGAGCGTCATATCCTCCGAGTCCAAGTTGACAAACGTTCCGGGCTTTGAGCTACGCCAGAGGATGCATTATGATTACGATTACAAACTACAATATTCGCCAACTCTCCGCGGTGAGAAAGACATGCAAGAATATACCTACATAGGCCACTAGTCTGCCGGGTTTTGTTGACAAACTGGTCCCGTTCCTTTTGAATTCAGCGAAACGTCTTTTCCGGACTCCGCTCTCACCGCGATGAGAAAGACGAAAACTCTCCGCGAGTGCCGGTGCTACATTGCCAGAAAGACCGAGATTACGACCGTGTTCCACGTCTTCGGGAGACGGCTCACATTGAGCATGTCAAGCAGGCTCTTACGACTGTCGGTGAAACACTGGACGCGCTTCGGATCTCGAAGATACGTGGACCACTTCTCACGGAAAAAACTGGTCGACCCGGAACTTAGGACGTGTCTCCTAGGAACAGACTACTATAAGCAACGAGGAGAAAGTGTATCGACTCTCGAGCGGTATCCATTGAAGAATTTAAGATTTCGGTTGACTTATCGGTACCGTTGTCCTTATGGGAAGAAGATGGGCCCAAAAGATGAAAACCAGCCTACTGGCCAGAAAACGATGTGATGCGCACTTCCTAATATCGATAATATCCCACACAGCCCGGCATAAACCCATTGACCTATCGGCTGTCTGCCAAAGAAGAGCCTTGTCTTCCATTTTCACCTCCTCTCTCGACGAGCGAGAGCAGGGCAGACAGATGCACTATTTATGTAAGCTAATCGAGCGTTGTGACCTGACGATGCTCGGCGAGTGTGTAACCATTTCGCGGCGCATCCGAATAATGACTCACTTGGGAGCTGCCATGAACTGTCCCATAGGCGAATTTATAGACATACAGTGAAATATTACGGTAGTCCAGATATAGCTAGGCGTCACCTTTGAGCTTGGAACGCGCCGAGTACTTAACGCCACTTATGTAAGTTTCTCGCAATCCCAAACCGATCACCCCGCGCCACACAATACCCAAAAAGCAAACAGCGATTCAGATTAGCTCCACCTATTCCCAGCCCCCAACGCCGATGATTCAAAACTTTTATGCATGACCTGCGGTCTTCGTTGCGTGGCGATCGTTGGATCCTTCCCTCGTTGAAGTCGGAGAACATAGAAAGGTGAGGGCCGATCGTAGCTTGAGCTGGCACAACTCAGAGTCTTGACACCTCTACGGCCTCAGTTGTCGCCACCGTTCCCTTTGTAGGCGGAAATCGTGCACACCACCACCGCAGCACGACTTCCCTCTCGGCATCGCCCACTCTCTCGACGATCTCCTTGTAGACCTCCCCTTCGAGGTCCTTCCATGATTCGGAGCCTACCACTTCGAGGACACCTTCGAGTATGCCGAGAGGGAGGGCGGAGATGGATGAGACTAGCATGTGGCGTAGCGCCGGGGAGGGAGAGGGGGAGTTGATGGCGTCTAGGAGAGTGCTGATGATGTACCACGTCAGAGTTGGGTGGGAGGATGAGGCGACGAGGGCGTGGAAGGCTATGCAGAGCTGGTCGGTTGTTAGCTGGTCTTGGTGAGAGTTCTAGATTAATGGATGAGTACGTGGATGGTAGGGATCGTGATAATGACGTGGAGAGACGCACGTCTATCAGGCACTGGATGTAGAATGGGACTAGTCGATCTGTGAAGGTAAACTCCGTATCTTCCGAGCTCTCGGGGCGCGTTTTCGCGCGTTCGGAGAGCAGACCGACAAACACCGAGTGGGCCGCTTCGTAGGTTTCCCGGTGGGATGGGTCATGTAGATGCCTAGTGAGCCAGCGGTGTTAGTGGCGACAATCACACACGTAAGGAGAGGGGCTGACGGTTGACAGAACGGCCAGACGGTCTCCTCTATGCATTTTTCGCTCAACACCGGAACGAGTTGTTCCATGCACGCGAGTATGTAGGCTGTCTTTCCTTCGGTATCTTTCTCTTTGTGATCTTTGACGACTGCCGTGATATATCGCTCGCCCTCGATACCCTGAGCGGACAGGATGTCAAGAGCTTGATAGAACGCTCGGTTGAGCTCTTTGAAGCCAACGGCATCTTTGGAATTTAGTGATCCTAGCCCGAATTGGGAGATGACGAACGATAGATGAGAGAAAGTTTGCAAGGTGATGAGGGCTAAAGAAAACGGGGAAGGTAGGCTGGTGTAAATAGATGGTCGGATGAAAACAACCGCCGAGAGGATCGCGTCGGCGATCATGATTGTAGAGAAGAGAAAGGTTTTAATGGTGAGCCATGTCTCTTGAGCGTCTTTTCCTGGTTTGATCCGGTTCCATTCGTCTTCCGCTGTTCGAGCCATTCTCTTGTAAGCTAGAAGGATCTCGTCAGCTGCGAGCAGGCCTTCTTTTGGACGGGAATCGAGAAGAAGGGAAAGTGTGGAGGCAGCGAGTTTGGAGAGTGGGGCTGTGAGGGATGTTGTGGAGGAGGGAGAGGACAGCATTGAGCCAGAGTTGAATGTTGAGATTAGGTTAGAGCAGAGGATATGAGACAAGACATTCAATGGGAGTGCTTTTTGCTTATTTGAAGAGACAAATGGTAGGAATTGAGAAGAAAGGACGAGAGTCAATGGTAGAACTTTGACTAGACGAATGTCAGATTCCAAGGTAATGGATGAGCCTACAAGAGGTGTACCTCGTGTGTTGTCAAATTCGCCTTCCCAGGGTGTGGAGGGATGTTCGTACTCGTACCGGTAGAGATCCATGACGTCCGCTAAGGCGAGAAGCACTTGATCTTCGACGCGAGGGCGTACACTGGTTTGAACATTTTCGGCTTTCAAGACCTCTTGAAGTCCAAGCAACAGTCCTCCACAGGCGGCAAAACGAACGAGAGAATGACCGCCTTGGAAGCCTTTGAGGACGTCGGAGACCCATCTCGCGAGGCGTGTACTGGTGCTTTGCGAGAAAATAGAAGACTGAGATTTGTTCGCATCGGTGTATACGATATGAGTAGCATGTCGAAAAGCCGTAGAGAGAGCCTGCAAGTTATCGAGGGTGAAAGTGGTGAGAAAGAGAGGAGAAGAGACGGCGGAAGCAGCAAGGGCAGTGGGAGGCTCGAGGTGGGCAAGGT
Source organism: Gloeostereum incarnatum (assembly GCA_004338095.1). Classification (NCBI taxonomy): domain Eukaryota; kingdom Fungi; phylum Basidiomycota; class Agaricomycetes; order Agaricales; family Cyphellaceae; genus Gloeostereum; species Gloeostereum incarnatum. The sequence goes on from RZIO01000004.1 coordinate 1,238,858, forward strand.
GATAGGATAAAGACTCCAAGGGTAAGTGACCATTTGGCCTATGCAAGTTCTTTAGCAGATTGCTATAGCCCTGGTCCATTGAAGAGTCTGACCGGCATCATTCGGCATGTGAATTCCATGTACTGTGGCGTTGATTGGTCATCCCGCCACCCTGGTTAGAGCGTCCATGAGTAGATCTCTTTGTTTCACCATGCTATGTATCAGCGGACGAACAAGAGAAGGTTTGTATTCAGTTGTCGTGAGTCTTGGGGAGCTTGGATAGCTGGTAGCATCGACCTAACTGAACCACTGCGCGTGTAGTCTTTATCAAGCCAGATCCTGAGCAAGGTACATTGCTTTTCATCCTCACGCTCTTGGGCGATTATTACTGTATGTTTTCAAAAAATGCGGTTGCTGGTCCAAAACCTAATCATTCTCCCCAGTTACGCCTTATGTACGCTGTACCCCGAAACAAATGACCCGGGCTTCTACTTCATCCCTTGTTGAAACGGAGAAATGTCTTTCCTTTCTGTGGATTCGCATTGAGGCTGCGGCGCGCGACGTCATCAGCACGTCATCGCCGGTGCCTTCGCCAAGGCTGCTAGGGTCAACGTTGACATCATGGATGCGAGTTCTATATAAGACTTTCGCCCTTGTCCCCAGCTTGCCATATCCCCTTGCCGCCAATGAGCACAATTCTTTCAGGAATAAGACGTCAAAGTGCGTCGGGTCTGAGCGCCATAGCTAGCCTAGCTCGCGGTCGCCCATCAGCATTCTGCCGCCTCAACTCTACTATCCCTGCCAATCCCGACCCACGGCAAGTCAACAAACACAATACCCCTACAGATGTCATTCTACCAGAGATGGTCCTCTCCGACGAGTTTAGTGCGCTCACATGCGCTATCCCGATGAAGGACCTCACTCCCACCCAACGTGCCCAGACGCGGTTCGCCATCGAAGGAAATGCTATCGGTCAGTTTCCCTCGAGTCGCTTTAGACCTGTACTAATGCCATTGCAGTTACCGGAGGAGCAGGCTTTATCGGTATCGAGGCATGTCGCGCCCTTCTCGATCACGGCGCCTCCGGAGTATCCATCTTTGACGTTCCTTCCTCGTTCGAGACATCTGCCTCTGGTATCGGGCTCCTGCGGAAGACTTTCCCAGGCGCGAGGATATTGAAGAAGGCTGTGGATGTTACAGATGAGGAGGCTGTCAGGGTTGCTGTCAACGAGACTGCTGAGGAACTTGGGACCGTGGACACTATGCTTTGTTTTGCTGGAATCGCTGCTCGTCAAGAGGCGATTGAGATGTCTTATGAGGCGTGGAGGAACGTCATGGATATCAACTTGAATGGGACATGGTTGTGTGCCCAAGCAGCTGCCCAGTATGTCTTGCCTCCAGCTACGAAGGCCTTCGCTCACACGGACTTCTATGTAGACAGATGGTCTCACAAGGGAAAGGAGGAACTATCCTGCTTACTGCTTCCATATCAGGACACATAAGTACGCTCAAATGTTGCCACCATTCTTCTTCTTACCTTCTTCTGCAGCAAACTATCCCCAGCCCCAAACCTCCTACAACGTCTCAAAAGCTGCAATCGTCCACATGTCACGTTCTCTTGCCGCGGAGTGGGCCCGCTACGGCATTCGTGTCAATACGATCAGTCCAGGCTACATCGACACCGTCATCACGCAGGGCGAGGACTTGAACGAACTCCGAGAGATTTGGACTGCGAGGAATCCCATGGGGAGGATGGGCCATCCGGAGGAGCTTATGGGAGCAGTCATCTTGCTTTGTAGCAAGATTGGAGGGAGATATATCACGGGGGCGGATATCTGTGTTGACGGTGAGTATTCGTTTTTGTTGTCCGAAGCGGAGGCGATTCTGATCGGTGCTGTCGAATAGGTGGTCAGACTATTTTCTAATCCTTCGTGGTGACGGCTGTATAATCTAGGAAGCGAATGTAAACCGATTCTTATCTTACCATATACCACTATATTGTAGCATATACCAACTTCTTGCTTGACGGAGCTTCAAACAACCCAAGTGTGGCAATGCGATCGCACGAAAACCCGCCGACGAAGGTTCCTCGTTTCGCAATCTACTCCGTCCGGTCCTTCACGGGTGTTCCAACGTCAAAGTTGATTACGCGCATTGGGAGGATCCAATAAGTAAAGAGAGGTTGTGACCAACAGCATCATGGAAAATCCGGAGGCATGGCCTCTGCATCTGGACGATCGTCGAGGTGTGTAGGGAACAGGGAGCACAAAGATCCCCCAAAGGCCGACTACTACTGGATCGTCCGCAAGAGACAGGAGGTTCTGGTTCGGATTATGACCGATTTCAGACGGAGTTGGAAAGCCGCCACGAGTCCGTCGCCGCCCAGCGCCCACACCCACCCGCCACTATGATGTCAGCGCGCGATTGCTTTGACTCCGTCCGGCAAGATGGAATAAGTATGCACCTCCACTGATAGAAGACGCGTCTTTAAACAAGCACGCTGCATTCATTGGCTCAAGCATAACGAACTATCGCGTAATTCCTGGTTCGGGTTATGAATGATGTAGTCGGCAGATTGTCCAGCTGACCTCGTTCAATCGTTGGTATAAGTATGTGCCTACTGCCCCTCTTATCATTTCCCATGACAGAAATACACTCCCCTTCAGGTGCCCTACCTGACATCCCTGACACCTTGTCTATACCACAGTTCTTTCTAGACTACCACCATTCCATCCAACCAGCCAAGAATCCAGCCACTCCTTGGTTGATTGAGGACGCGACCGGGAGCGCGATTGGACTGGATGAGGTGAGCAGGGATTTTCCTATAGGTAATCCTACACTCGCCCTAAACTCTGCGGTTTGTCCATAGCTCCGATCTCGAACCCGAGGGCTAGCCAGTTCCCTCTTCACCAGATATGGTATCCGTGAGTAGTGCGTCTCCTGTTATCGTGCCAGTTAACTTGAGTCAATCTAGGTGAGGATGATGTCGGTAGGTGACCCACGCCCTCATAGATATCTGCTCTCATGGGTTTCCCCTGGCAGTCCTCCTTTTCAGTCGGAATCACGTCGGTACGCCGTCCTTCCAATCACACAGCTCATTCTCTGCTCAAATGTTTTCCCAAAGATTATCCTGTCGCCATCTGGTCAACTCACAGACTCGGAGGCGTCATCTCGTATGTTCCTACTACTAATGAAAACGTTCGCCAAGTCCCTTACAGATTCCCAGCGGCGCCAACCCCGACTTTACAAGCCAAGAACTCGAGTACCAGCTGGTTATGAGCAAAGCCACCCTCATTATCGCCCACCCAGACTCCCTGGACACGACAATTTCAGCAGCGAAAGCAGCGGGTCTGTCTTCTGACCGTATCGCTCTCTTTGACACGACGGATGGCAGGAAGAATTCTACACGATTTCCCACGGTCAATACATTGATAACAGAAGGTCTAAGAAACCCGAGGTTCACCGAACCCAAGATCGACGCAAGGACGAAGTTGGCTTTTCTCAGTTTCTCTTCTGGTATGTACATTTCCGATGTGACGCGTCTCGAACGTTTAATTGACGGCTGGGCTAATATGCAGGTACGACGGGTAAACCAAAGGTGGGGAGCCCCTAGTCCATCTCCGGGGATGAGGTTTTAATACATCTGCATTGCGGCGCAGGCTGTTGCCATTCCGCACATCGCGTTGATCACCAATGTCATCCAAGTGGCCGTACATAGCAAGGTGGGTCAGAATTATACCGCATGGGAGGATCAGAGGTATAGACCTGGAGATATTGCGATTGGAGGTCAGACCCTTAGCCTCCTCCTGTAAATGGTAATTAATCTAGCCATTGCTAGTACTGCCGTTCTACCGTGAGTGGTCAAAGACTTCGGTATTACTTATCCTGTTTGACGATAGAGAGAAGACATCTATGGTCTTGTTCTCAACGTGAGTGCAACGTCGCGTATGTATTAGAGACAATGCTCACTTTACATAGCTGCACTACATCTTATTTTGCGGGGTACGCGCCATCTATTATCAAAAGTCGTCCGCGGCATTTCTAATCAAAGCCTATGTATTAGATGTCCTTGGTCGTCGTTCCCAAATTCAACTTCGTCAACATGCTTGACAGTATTGTCCGACATCGAATCACCCATCTGATGTCAGTACACCCTTCCTTCCTCCAAGCCCTTGTCGACTCATTTCTTGCGGTACTAGGCTCGTTCCACCCCAAATCGTGCTCCTGTGCAAGGTAAATTCACTGCGCTTTCCTTTGAGCGCATAGATAGAATCTTAAGCTACTTACGCCGCAGCATCCAGCAGTGAAGAACTACGATCTGAACGTCGTTAGATTCATCATGATCGGCGCCGCACCCCTCTCGCACGAGGTTCAAAATCAACTCACGCAGCTCCTCCCAAACGCTCAAATCGGACAAGCTTATGGTAAGACCCCCTTTCCTTCCACTCCATCCTCTTCTGACGATCACCTGGACAGGGATGACGGAGACCTGTACAACGACTGCCATATGGCCAGTCACACAGAAACATGGGATACCTGGAAGTAAGGCTCGCGTCTTGCTCAAGCTAATGATGTCCTTATTCTTGCCAGGCTCCGGTCAGCTTCTCCCCGGTGTAATCGCCAAGGTGGTCAAAGCGGACAACACTCTGGCAGGGTACGATGAACCGGGCGAGCTGGTCGTCAATACGCCTTCAGCAGCGTTGGGGTATTACAACGATGAACGAGCGTAGGTTCTTACTGTGCTACTGATCAATGCGTCGATACTCATGTGTTCAACGACGCCAGTACGAAAGAGACATTCGATAACGGGTAAGCCTTCTCAAAGATTCCGTTTTATGGTAGATTGCTGACGTCCAGCGTCGTCACCAGATGGGTCAGAACGGGCGATGAAGTCAAGATTGACCGGAATGCAGAGCTGTTTGTTCTTGACCGCCTGAAGGTGAACAGCAGTCGTATACGCGTATCTGCACTGGAATTAACATTCTACAGGAAATCATGAAGGTACGGGGGTTCCAAGTCGCGCCGGCAGAGCTAGAAGGATGTATCTTGGGCCACCCCGACGTGTCCGATGCATGTGTTGTAGGGATCCCGGACGAGTATAGTCAGTGTCTACTTTTTCACATTCTCGAGGACGATCCTAACTATCTCGATAGGCGGAGAAGTTCCCCTAGCATTCGTTGTCCTCTCAGCAGAAGCAGCTCAGAGGGTAGAGCGCGACCCAAGCTCTGTCGATGCGATAAAGGCGTCTATAGTCAAGGTGAGCATGCTCTCTGGTGATCGTCCTTGTTCGACATTGACCATGCCTTAGCACGTCGCAGACAATAAAATCAGTTACAAGCATCTTGCCGGGGGCGTGGAATTCGTCGCTGCCATACCGAAGAACCCTAGCGGGAAGCTATTGCGGCGGGTGTTGAGGGAGCATGCTAGAAGGCTTAGGCAGCCCAAGGCGAAACTCTAGAGTCGCCCATGTTGCTTTATATGGCGTATGACGACATATAGAAACAGATAAATTGATACACGGACCATTTAAAGTAGGAGCAGTAAGATACATGTCGAAACCCAATCCCCTGTATACATACATATCACGGCTTAGCTGTGGTGCTAGATGCACCAATCGCTTTGGGCATCTTCTTGTCTCCAGTCGCAAGCTGCTCGACATCCGCAGGCTTGAAGTAATGCGGGGCGACTAAACAAGAGGAAGAAAATCAGCAATCACAATGAGGTAGACAAATGGGACAAACGCACCCTCAAGAAGCCACCCAGGTTTGATCTCCATTACTTGCCTAGATCAGAGCCATCAGTTTCCTGTAAGACATTATCCAGGCGCTGACGAAACTCACCGCATGTATGATTTGGACGTTTGGACTAGTTCATAGTACAACACCGTCTTCACAGGAGGTTGCGCTTGGAATAGACTGGACGAAGGATGTATGTACACAGTATGGTTCGTCTTTAGGGTGCGATACGAGTCGCCACTCTTCTGAAGTTGAGCCTAGAAGGTGAGAACAATCAGCGACTCATGATCCTGACATAGCTTACAACTCAGGCTTACCGTATTGTAGAAGTACCCGGCAGTGATAGCCTTCTGTACAGCGGTGATATCATTTGAGTTAGGATTTGACTGCACGACAATCTCGACCCGCTCGCAAAGACCAGCGAGTTGATCTCGGATATCGCGCGCCCCGACTGAGAGACTTGAACTGCAGGAATTGCTCGTAGCAGAATTGCTGTGAATAGTTGGTCTCCGCCCACTGTTCCCACACGTTCAGCAAAGTAAAATGATCTCCGCCAGGGCGGACAAAATTCTGTCTTGCTTGATCAGCGTGCAACTTCTTGTCTTTTGGTCGATAGAAGAGCGAGCCTGACTCTGAGAGCATTGATATGATGGTAAGAACCTGATCATGAACCAGGGGATTAATGATGATCGCGGAGGGATATTGAAAAGAATCACGCACCTCGTCTGTACATTGGTATTTCTCACTTGAGATGATTGCCTTCGATAACATCGGATCAACAGGGAATTCAGCCATCCGTCGACCTAGCTTTGTGAGCTCCCCTCTGTCATTCAAGGCACCTAATGCATACAGCAGCTCCAGCGCTCTCATCAATGTCTCGCCTGGAGGTGGGTCGAGAAATTCAAATCCAAGGAGATCATTGATGCCGAGTGACTTGAGCAGGAGAACAACCATACCAAGATTCGTCCGTTGAATCTCCGGAACCGTGTTGGCTTCCAACTCGTTCGCAAACGCCCACTTCGTGTACAGTCTGAAGGACTTGCCCGGACCAACACGTCCGGCACGTCCTGCTCTCTGATTTGCAGAGGCCCTGGAGCATGGCACGACCATCAGGGACGACATTCCCGTCCGCGGGTTGAAATGATTCTGTTTTACGAATCCGGGATCAATAACGAAGACAACACCATCGATAGTGATAGACGTCTCCGCGATGTTGGTAGCGAGAACGACCTTTCGAGCACCTTCGGGCGTCGGCTCGAATATCTTTGCCTGCATCTCGCTGGGGAGATTGGCGTAGATGGGACAAATGATGAGTTCCGCAATCTTATTGCCTAACGTTCTTGCTGTCTCCTGTAAGTTTTCATGCATTGCTTCGATCTCATCTTGTCCCTGCAGTCAACTATGTTAGGGCTTATTCGTTCCTATATCACAGTCGAGTATTCACCGTTAGGAAAACCAAGATGTCACCCTTTGGCTGAGTCGTATGAATCTGGAACACAGTGGTTATGGCGGCATGAAGATAGTTGGCTTCGGGCTGAGGCGTATAATGAACATCGACAGGGAACTGTCGACCGGGGACTGATTAGAAGCTATCAGTACAAAGAATAAACGAAACGGAACCCACACGTACCGTAGAAAGTAGGGGCGTCATCGAAGTATTCACTGAACTTTTCAGCATCCATGGTGGCACTGGATATCAGCAGCCTAAGCTCCGGGCGGAATCGAGCGATATCCTGCATTATGGCAATATGAGTGGGTGTCTGGAGATCTACAATTAGAGACAAACCTTGACTAAGGCAAAGAGAATATCTGTGCTCAAAGTCCTTTCATGGGCTTCGTCGATTATTAGAGCAGAATATCCCGCAAGATCAGGCTCCGTTAGGAATTCACGTAGAAGCATACCATCCGTCATGTACTTGAGCACCGTCTTGTCGCTAGTACAGTCCTCAAAACGGATAGAATATCCAACCTCATACCCAACCTTCGTTCCCATTTCCTCCGCGACACGCGCGGCGACAGACATGGCTGCGACACGACGTGGTTGTGTGCAACCCACTTTGAGACCACCAGCTGTGAATCCGGCCTCGTGAAGATATTGAGGTAATTGTGTCGTTTTTCCTGAGCCAGTCTCTGCGACCACGATAAGAACCTGGTGCTCTTTGATAGCCGCGATGAGTTGCTCTTTATATGCGTAGATAGGCAGATTCGTTCGGGTTTCTTCAATCGTTCGGGCTGAGGAAGAGGCACGTTTAGACAGAGGTGACTGATACAGGCGATAGATTCTACTCACCTCGCTTCTCTGCAGCGTCGATTTGGTCCTGAAGAAGCTTGTCTGCCGCGCTCATCTTAGTCCCGGGAAGAGCAGAATCCATAACGAACTTGATAGTCTGACTCTCATCGAAGACATAGTCGTATTCTTCCACGATTTCTTTCTTGTCCATAGCTCCAGTTTTGAAAGTACTATGTCGCGTCTGACTGGCCTCCCATTGGTCAACATCAGTGACAAATTGGTCGTCCTTGGGTTTGGCATCCTCGTAGCGCTTGTAAAGGGCATTCTCCTTTTTCTTCTTGTCGATCTTGCCCTGTTCTGTGAAGTAGTCCTCCGGCAGTTGGTAACCGTCGTACTGGTCGCTGATCTTAAGACGTTCCTCGACAATCTTGAGCAGCTCTTTCTTCTGCTCCAACTCTCGACGCTCCCGTTTCGAGATTTTCATCCCACTAAAAAGATTCTCATCGTCTGCAATCTCCTTCCGTAAAAGTTCGATCTGCTGGATCTCTCGCTTGGTGAGATACTCCTGCCGCGAATGTAGTCGAAGGGAGGGAAGCGCAACGCCACGAGCTTCAGCGTCGTCCGCAAGCTCTCGACGTTGGGCGGCTTCTGCTGCTGCACCAGTAGTTTTGGACGACCGGTCCTCGACGACTTTCTTCGTCCGCTCTCGATCGCGCTCCCGAACACGTTCTGCAAACTCATCACGATCCTTCAAATCTTCGAGACGCTCTCTCTCCCTCCGAGTGACTTCGTCCTCCATGTCTTCGTCTTCCGGGGCAGCTGGCTCGCTCCTTTGCCGTTTCCTCGCCTTCTCTTCTTCATCACTCTCCCACTCCTTCTCGTCGTACTCCCGCTTCCGGATATTTCGCTTCTTTTCCTCCTTATCCTTTTCTTTCCCCTCGCTCTTCCGTTTGTCCCGCTTCTTCGAGGAGACGTCGCTGGGCCCAGCTTCATCGTCGTCGAGGAGGTAAGCGAACTTTTGAGACTGTAGGGCTTTCGCGTCCTTCTCAGCCTGTTTCCGAGCTGCGTCTGTTGCAGAGTGCTTATGCTTATGCTTGCGAGGTGCGCGTTTGAAAACCTCGCTTGTGAATTCGTGGGCATCCGGGGTGTCTGGTAAACCATAGGCATTGAGCGCGGTGAAAAGACTTTCAGGAGTTTTTGGACGAAGAAGCTGAGGGATTTCTGGTATGTTAGAAATCACTAGTTTGCGTGGAGAGTAGGATGAGTGCTATACCTGACGCTACGACATAGTCAATAATGCTTCGATCAGCAAGTCCGAATATCTGTCGAATTTGGAAGTTGGGTAAGCGGTCAGGAAATTTGAGAGCTATGGAAAGGGAACGTACTCGGAGACAGTTGTCGCTGATATACCTATTTAGTTCAGATGACATATACGTTGGCCCAGACGGATGGAGGTTCCGGGAAAGTCACTACACTTGTTTGTCCCTGTGATGAACGTTTCCTAAAACAGTATTCACCTCCTTCGTCGACCAACTTCAACTACATCCGATATCCATAGATTATGGTGCCGACCGGCATTCACAACCCGAGGGATTTCAAGGGCAATGGGATTTTTGAGGCCGATGGGCATTGGGGATGAGGACGAAGAAGGATGTTTTTGTTTGAAGAAAAGGTGATCAGACAGGTCAGAGTTATCAAATTTGCCTCAGTTCAGTGTCTGATACGGCCTCCGTCGATGCACGGTTCGAATAAGAGTGACGCCGTTGCTTACGCCGTCGAGGCTTCTCAAGATTACAGAGTAAATAGGCGAACAAGTATAAATATTCAGTGGAATGTCCTTTACGATGGACGCTGCTGTTTTTTTTGCAGTCCCAATGGTGGTGTTGTTCACCTGCACATCCCGCTATTAGCGCTAGACACTACGAAAGAACAGCAAATATATCCCACCTTAGTCGCAAACCGTAACGATGTCAAAGACTCATTCAAGTGCGCAGCAAGAGGCGAGAGGTTGAGCACCATCTGGAAAGACCACGACCACAAATTAGGATGCATCCAGCATGTCGCGGAGAATTCAAACGCACCAAAGTCTTCGAGTTTCCGCTCAGCGAGTTTTGGAGTAAATACGTCAGCTGAGATCCATCCACGTTAGTCTTAATGTAGAGTTTGGCGTCCAGAGAACCATACCTTCGAGTTCCGGTAGGGGATGTG